>OZ020300.1:1212068-1355378 GCA_963971205.1 Aethes cnicana
CCTGAGTTCAAAATTCAATCATTTATTCAGCAAATTGGCCACATAGGGGCACTTTTACACGTCAGAAAAAGAATTTACCAGCGCTTCCTAGACCCATTGCTTGAGAAGAAGCGCCGCAACAAACTCAAGCAGAAGGGCTTTTTTCAAAATTTTCAAAATTTACATTACATGTATAAAACATACGTACTAAAATTACATTGAAGGGATGTATAGTCCCTAACTTAAACTTGAATCTAAGACCTTAGAGATGTATAGTCTCCTAAAGTCCAGAAAAAAAAATATGGAGATGGCCTCCATTGTCAAATAAATATAAATTCCATAGATGTCGACAGTCTCAAAATATCAATAAATAATGAAATACATCATGTATAAAAGAGTTCATTAATACATGTCAATAAGAACATGATGAGGTCTCTCGCTTAAAATGTTTGACTTAGTAATATAAGTAAGTAAGTAAGTAACACTTTATTGTACAGAAGATAAAAAACACAAATACAATTATCAATAAAGAGAAGAGACACATGTACAAAGGCGAGCTTATCCCTACAAGGAATTTCTTCCAGCTAACCTTTGAGTAGTAGAGAGGACACATGTTCACGAGTAGACAAATAAGTATGTACAGAAAAATAAAGGAGAATCTAAATATACTTATATACTTAAAGATAATGATTATTTTTAAACGTCCTTGCAAGCTTGAACAGACCGGACCCCACAGACAGCAGTATGTTTTTGTTCCGTGCTGTATTTTTAGTTTCTTATAAAATATCTCTTAGCGCAGTGTGCCTTGTGGCATAGGCCTCCACCAACAATTTCCGTTGTTTTCTATCTTGGGCTACCCTTCTCCAAATGGGCCCCGCTGTGAGCTTTAGCTCCTCTTCCCATCTTTTGTATTGTCTTCCTCTATTTCTTTTTCCATCTCTTCGGTACCAGTTGGTGATAATTTTGTTTAATACTACTACTACTACTACTACTACTACAGCCTATTTGCGTCCCACTGCTGGGCACAGGCCTCCTCTCATCACGAGAGGGTTTGGGCTATAGTCCCCACGCGGGCCCAGTGCGGATTGGGGACTTCACACACATCTTTGAATTACTTCGCAGATGCGTGCAGGTTTCCTCACGATGTTTTCCTTCACCGAAAAGCTCAGTGGTAAATTCAAATTGAATTTCGCACATAAGTAAACTTAGAGGTGCGAGCCGGAATCGAACCCCCGACCCTCGGCATGAGAGGCGGTAGGTCGAACCACTAGGCCACCACGGCTTGCTACTAATTTTGTTTAATAGCGTTTGTTTAATACCGTAATGTAAGGAGATTGACAGTCTAATATAAGTACCTTGTCTCTGATCAAACTAATATAGCTACATCTGAAATTATACTTGGAACATTAAAATAATGACACACCATACCATTGGTTTTCGTAAAACTAGATGCTGCATGAAAAAAAATACACGCAAAATAAGAACTATGTATATAGATAAAATTTTAATTTTCAGATGGGATTATCAACCCGATATTTGTAAGGATTACAAAGAAACGGGCTTCTGTGGATTTGGAGGTAAGTTATAATATATCACAAAGCTTTTAGGTGAAGGAAAACATTGTGAGGAAAGCTGCAGGAATCTGCGATGGGATCGCGTGGGGACCCTATCGTGATGAGAGGAGACCTGTTCCCAGCAGTGCGACCTAAATAGGCTATTGCGGTGGTGGTGAAATTATTATAGATTTGGTAGCCTAGTGGTCTGACCTATTAAATCTTTGCTTTACTCATCCATACTAATATTTTAAATGCGAAATTAACTCTGTCTGTCTGTTACCTCTTCACGCTTCAACCGCTGGACCGATTGAGATGAAATTTGGCATGGAGATAGTTGGAGTCCCGGGAAAGGACATAGGCTACTTTTTATCCCGGAAAACGCATAGCTCCCGCGGGAGCGCGATAACCGAATTCCACGCGGGCGACGTCCCGGGAAACTAGTATATTATAATATGGATTGTTGTATTCCTTCACCAGACTCCTGCAAATTCCTACACGATCGTTCCGACTACAAGCACGGCTGGCAGCTTGAGCGCGAAGAAGCAGCCACCACGGCCGGCGGGGACAGTGACTACGAAGTCCATAGCGACGACGAACTGCCATTTAAATGCTTCATATGTAGGAACAGCTTTACGGACCCTGTAGTTACCAAGTAAGTAGGCCCATAGTGACTACTGTAGTGGGGATCAGTGACTACGAGTAGAAACAAGCTTTACGGACCCTGTAGTTACCAAGTAAGTAGGCCCATAGTGACTACTGTAGTGGGGATCAGTGACTACACCTGGAGCTCGAGGAGATATCGGTATGAGGGAATAGTGACTACGAAGTTCATAGTGACGGCGAACTGCCTTTTTAGGTGCTTCATATGTAGAAACAGCTTTACGGACCATGTAGTTACCAAGTAAGTTAATTAGGTACAGTGACTATTGTAGGAGGGAATAGTGACTACGAAATTGCCCTTCAAGTGCTTTCCTATGTAGGAATAGCTTTACGGACCCTGTAGTCACCAAGTTGGTAGGCTTATATGTAGTGTCTACAGGAAGGAGGGAATAGTGACTACGAAGCGCATAGCGACGAAAAATTGTCCTCCAAGTGCTTCATCATATGTAGGAACAACTTTACGGACCCTGTAGTTACCAAGTAAGTAGGATTATAGTGACTACGGTATAAGGAAATAATGACTACGAATTTCATAGCGAACGACGAACTGCCTTTTTAGGTGCTTCATGTGTAGAAAGAGCCTTACGGACCCTGTAGTTACCAAGTAAGTAGGCTTATAGTGACTACTGTAGTAGGTATCTGTGACTACAGCTGGAGCTCGAGGAGACAGTGACTACGGTATGAGGGAATAGTGACTACGAAGTTCATAGTGACGGCGAACTGCCTTTTTAGGTGCTTCATTTGTAGAAACAGCTTTACGGACCCTGTAGTTACCAAGTAATTAGGCTTATAGTGACTACGGTATAAGGGAATAATGACTACGAAGTTAATAGCGACGACTAACTGCCTTTTTGGTGCTTCATGTGTAGAAACAGCTTTACGGACCCTGTAGTTACCAAGTAAGTAGGTCCATAGTGACTACTATAGTGGGGATTTACGGACGCCGTAGTTTACAAGTTAGTAGGTCCATAGTGACTACGGTTCTGAGAGTAGTGACTACGCAATTCATAGCGACGGCGAACTGCCATTTAAATGCTTCATATGTAGAAACAGCTTTACGGACGCCGTAGTTACCAAGTTAGTAGGTCCATAGTGACTACGGTTCTAGGGAATAGTGACTACGAAGTCCATAGCGATGGTGAACTGCCCTTCAAGTGCTTCATATGTAGGAACAACTTTACGGACCTTGTAGTCGCCAAGTAAGTGACTACTAATTAAGTAGTCGTTAGTATATGCACGCAGGAATAATTTATTGACCCTTGGTTACTAAATAGGCAGATAACATCTTAATGTAGTGGGGCAAATTGATTACGGAGGCTATAGTAGAAGAAGAAGAAGAAGAAGAAACATTTATTCGGTACAAAACACACGACATAACATAAATAACAATAAAAACGAAGAAAACAATAACATTTGCGTGTGATTTGTCACGAAATGGTCCTAGCTCAGCATGTGCTGGCATTGAGGCCAGCGCTGGTCTTCCGCTAGGACCATTTGGTGAGATCACGGAAAACCACACAGACAATAGAAAAATATACATATAATGAATTTAACATATTAATATTTGTATTTATTTAATTGGATATGAAATAAACACAATAAAGTAAAAAACTGAACGCAGCTAAAACAAAATAAAAAAATAAAATACTTGGGAACACCGTGGCAAACAAACTGTCAAAAATGACATTGCTGTGTCGTAGTAGTAGTCGATATGCCGAGATGGATTTCTTTTATTAAACACACTATCACACACACACACGGGACTTAATCGCGACCGGGACTGAGTCTTCTCGTGACCACGGCCGCTGCATCGCGGCCGAAACGTCGAGGTAAAATATAAATAGATTTTACATCAGCCTTGGCCGTAAAGTGGGATTTTCTGCCCGCTACGCTGAGAGAAAATCTCACTTCTTGACCAAGGCAAGACGTAAAACTTTTGACAA
Organism: Aethes cnicana; assembly: GCA_963971205.1. Classification (NCBI taxonomy): domain Eukaryota; kingdom Metazoa; phylum Arthropoda; class Insecta; order Lepidoptera; family Tortricidae; genus Aethes; species Aethes cnicana. The sequence goes on from OZ020300.1 coordinate 1,216,207, forward strand.
ACCGCGGGCGGTAATTCGTAAAGCCCCAGATCGCATATTTATGGCCCTCACCTTCGGTTCGGGCCACAGAAACCTGCGATCTGGGACATTTACGAATTCACCACCCTAGGTCTGTAATGTACTATTACACGATTAAGTCCCGTTGATAGTGCGTTTAATATGAGTCTGTATCGCGAAAGTTAGACAATGTATGGATTTTCTTTTCAGAGAGAAATTTATTTGCATCAAACATGAGTCAGAACAGGTGTTACAATGATGTTATGTGCGAAACATGTTTTGTGTGACTATTCTAGTATACTAATAACTAGCTTCTGCCCGCGACTTCGTCCGTGAAATTCGATTGCAGCGTTCCCGCGGGAATTTAGCGTTAAACTATAACAAATTAATATACTAAAACCGTCCTCTTGAATCACTCTCTCATCAAAATCTGTTGCGTAGTTTTAAAGATCTAAGCATACATATAGGGACAGACAGCAGGGAGTGACTTTGTTTTATACTATGTAGTGATAAGGCTGTATAAGTCGCGTCTGAAACTTGAAAATTAAAAGAAACTATCAAGTCTAGAGATATTTGAACGATACTGAACACGAAATAACGATTTTTAGAAATATTGTCTGTATGTATGTATGTCCGGATTTAACTCGAAAACTACTGGACGCATTTCAACAAAATTTGCAATGGGGGTAGTTTATAACACTGGTCAACATATAGCCTACTTTTTATCCCGGTAAAACGCATAGTTCCCGCGGGAACGCTATTACCGAATTCCACGCGGACCAACTCCCGATCAGAAGCTAGTGTGTGAATAAGATAAGTGACTATCGACTAACAAAATCTATACTTTTCAACCGACGAAAAAAAAAAAGGAGGTTCTCAATTCGACGCGTATATTTTTTTATTTTTTTTTATGTATGACCACGCATATCTCCGTCAATTGTGAACCGATTTCGATGATTCTTTTTTTAATTGAAAGGTGTACCTCCAACTTGAACCCTTTTAATCATTTGGTTTAGTTCTGATGATGGGATCGAGACTCCCTGAGAGAGAGTTCCCTCGACAAAACGAGGGAACTCCTCGAAATTTGTTAGCATGTGTATGATTTTGGCATCAATTTCAAAGACTACAATGAGACTTACGTCCCGTCGTACACATGTTTGGAAACTATAGCCGAAAAAAAAAATTTAAATAAAAAAATAGAACCGACTTCAAACTCCGACAGCCTGGGAAGTCGGTGTCAAGTGAACCGCCCCAAAGCTATGACTATCTTATAGTGAACTTGACACCAACTTCACAGGCTGTCGGAGTTTGAAGTCGGTACTATTTTTTTTTTTTTTTTTCAGATGTAAACATTATTTCTGCGAGAAATGCGCCCTGGAGAACTACAAAAAGTCGACTCGGTGTTACATTTGCAACTCGCAAACCAGCGGCGTTTTTAATCCGGCGAAGGAACTCGAAGCCAAGATGAAGAAAATGAACGATGATGATGATGATGACGACGATGACGATGATGATGATGATTGACAATAAATTAAGTATTCTAGGGTTCCGTATTTTATTTACATTTTGTTGCATGTTGGTAAATTCACGCAGTTGAACAGATCTATTCACAAAAGGACGAATGGATGATAAAATTAACTAGCTTCTGCCCGCGACTTCGCCCGCGTGGAATTCGGTTATCGCGCTCCCGCGGGAACTATGCGTTTTTCCGGGATAAAAAGCTTAATAAAGCTTTTATTTATTATAATTTATTTATTTATTTATTATAATTAATAATAAATAAATAAATATCTTGGGTCATTTCACACATATTGACCTAGCCCCAAACTAAGCAAAGCTTGTACTATGGGTGCTAGACAACGATATAAATACTTATATAGAGAAATACATACATAATATAGAAATACTAACATCCATGACTCGAGTACAAACATTCGTGTTCATCACACAAAGTTTGCCCCGAGCGGGACTCGAACCCGCGACCATCGGAACAGAAGGCAGGGTCACTACCAACCAACTGGACCGTCAAAAAGTAGCCTATGTCCTTTCCTGGGACTGCAACTATCTCCATACCAAATTTCATCCAAATCGGTCCAGCGGTTGAAGCGTGAAGAGGTAACAGACAGACAGACAGAGTTACTTTCGCATTTATAATACTACTACTAGCTTCTGCCCGTGACTTCGCCCGTGTGGAATTCGGTTATCGCGCTCCCTTGGGAACTATGCGCTTTCCCGGGATAAAAAGTAGCCTATGTCCTTTCCCGGGACTCCAACCATCTCCATACCTAAATTCATCTCAATCGGTCCAGCCGTTTTGGCGTGAAGAAGTAACAGACAGAGGGAGTTACTTTCGCATTTATAATATTACTAGCTTCTGCCTGCGACTTTGCCCGCGTGGAATTCGGTTATCGCGTTCGCGTGGGAACTATGCATTTTTCCGGGATAAAAAGTAGCCTATGTCCATTCCCGGGACTCCAACTATCTCCATAACAAATTTCATCCAAATCGGTCCAGCGGTTGAAGCGTGAAGAGGTAACAGACAGACAGACAGAGTTACTTTCGCATTTATAATATTAATATGGACTAGCTTTTCCCCGCAACTTCGTATGCGCAGAAATATTAAAAAGTAAGATCCCGATTTTTCCCGTTCCCATGGGAATTTTGCAAAATCCTTTCTTAGCGGATGCCTACGTCATAACATCTACCTGCATGCCAAATTTCAGCCCGATCCGTCCAGTGGTTTGGGCTGTGCGTTGATAGATCACTATGTCAGTCAGTCACCTTTGAGATTTATATATTTAGAAGTAAAGTATGGATGACAGGCCTATTTATCTCTACCCATAGAGGTAACATATAGTTCTTACCTATAACCAGAGCACGCTCTGTGACCAAGTTCTGGGCCAGGTGCGCGAGAGTGAGCGAAGGGAAGGCTTGTCTCTCGCTTTATCTAACACAAGCCGACTCCGCCCCGCCCCCGCCTAACAGTCATGCGATTGGCGGCTATCGCGTGTGAATTTGCCACTAGAGGCGCTAGTGTCGCGTGAGGTCCAATAACAATCACTTTTCACTGGTTTTAGCGGGCTTCGTGACATAAATTATAATTTTCTCAAACATGCTCGGAATGTTCGTGTTACTTTCAAAAAAGAAGACGCGAGGCTGTCCATTGCCGGCCTTGGCCAGCAAAAACATTATTGTCGTGTGTGTTTTTTTTAATTCGCTTGCTATTTGAAACACCTCGGTAATAAGTACAACTTCCATGGCCAAATCATCCACGATCATGGAAGTAGTAAATTCTGATGTGGGGTAAGTGCGCCTAAATTTATTTCGCCCCCATGCCTTGTAAACAGCCAACTACTAGTTGAGTAATATTTATAGGTTTCGATATATTTATGTTAGGCGCACTTACCCCATCCTGGCGCAATTGCCCCGACTGACCTTACGTATTTCCTCGCTGTTTGAGAAAAGCATTATATATACCTCGGCCGCAATTGCGATTGCCGGACTCGTACTAATATAAGGCTTCGCTTTGCTCAGCCTTCTAACTGACTCGTCCGGCAATGCGCTACTTGGCGGCCTCTGCAATAATGTACTATATCCTAATTCGGGGTGGACACAAATCCAAAAATCAAAGATCATAGAAATCGGTTGACCCAATCTTGAGTTATAAGTTGTGTGATTATGACGATAGATAAAGACAAGAAACTGTGAACGCCCATTTTCGAATTGTGAACGTAAACAACCTCCGGGATTACGTCGTTTCAAATAAAATATCATTTATTACAAAAATGATTTACTCAAACGTTATGCACATCCAGCAGACGCAGGCCAGTCGCAGAACTGTAAAAAAAACATCAAAAATTAATCAATAGTTACATCTCTAAGATCTTAAAGTTTAAGTTACGGACTATACATCCCTTAAATGTAATATTAGTACGTAAATATATATGTATTTTATACATATACCTAATAAATGTAAGTAATCATTATTAAAAAAAATCCATCAGCTGAGTTTGTTGCGGCACTTCTTCTCAAGCAATGGGTCTAGGAAGCGCTGGTAAATTCATTTCTGACGTGTAAAAGTGCCCCTATTGGAATGTGTCTTGGTAAGGAGCGCAATCTTATATGGTGAAACAGTTGAAAACGTGTCCAGCGGATTTGATAAGCAACAAAACAAAACACACTCTCCTCATAACCGTTTTCGCCTCAGCAGCGCCATCTGAAGGCGCTACTGCAGACTATCCGCCTAGGTGGCTTGACTGGAGTGGTGACCGCAGCGCCCCCAACCTACCCGATTTGGCGTCCACCTTTGGAACTATACAGATTGCGCTCCTTTACTTCAACCCTCCATACCGATGTGGCCAATTTGCTGAATAAATGATTGATTGATTGACGTTTGGGCTTTGAGATATTAACAGTGACTCGCATAGCGCATATAAAATATATTATCATACATACATACATAAACTCACGCCTGTTTCCCGTTGGGTTACGCAGATACCACAGAACGCCACCTGCTTCTATCCGAAAAGGGATACGGAAAATTCTATTCCATTCGCTATAAGTAGGATCACTTCGTGAAACCGGTTCGACAAAATGGTCGGTTAGACAAGTTTCATCATCATCATTTCAATTTTCAGCCTTTAGATGTCCACTGCTGGAGATATCCCCCAAGGCGCACCACTCAGACCGGTCTTAGACCACTCTAGTCCACCAGTTTCCCGCGACCTTCACGAGGTCATCGCTCCCTCTTGTTAGAGGCACCGACAGCTCGTCTCCCGGTTCGCGGATGCCACTCGTAAACTTTCAAGCCCCAACGGCCATCACTTGAGTTCTTTATCTACCTGTAATTCAGAATTCCAATGTAATCCATGAGGACATTCCATGGGAACTAGCCCTCCATGGCTGCACACGTTATATTTGCCGCAATCGTGGCTCGATGACAGCGCGCCTTCTTCGCAGCCGCCATTTTGAAGATCGCCGCCATCTTGTTGAGAGCTGACATCTTGTTGAGAGCTGTCATTTTGTTGAGAACTGTCATCTTGCGCGACCGATTGAGCTGGCTCGCTGCTTTCTTGATTTTGTGAGTTGCAGTTTGATTCGTGGGGCCAGACGCATTTCTGTAAATGTCGATGATATAGGCAAACGAGCGCACAGCCCACCTGATGGCAAGTGATCACTGCGGCCCATGGACACCGAAATCATTTGATCCCCCATTAAGAAACCAAAAGATCTCGAATGCGTTGCCTACCCTGAGGCTTAAGATGGAATGCCTCTGTGCCAGAAATTTCACCGGCTGCCTTAACCCCCTACCGAAACACAACAGTGCGAGCACTGCTATTTGGCGGCAGGTTAGCTGGGAAATACGGTGGTACCTCCCCGGACGGACCTAGCACCAGGCGGTAGGGCCTGGTAGGTACTTGCAAAGTTATCAAGTTGAAACGCTTCACTCGTCATCATCATCATTTCAGCCGAAAGACGCCCACTGCTGGACATAGGGCTCCCCCAAGGCGCGCCGCTCAGACCGATCCTGTGCCACTCGCATCCACCGCGTCCCCGCTACCTTTACAAGATCGTCACTCCATCTTATTAAAGGCACCAACACTCAAATACTTTCCGGCCCCATCGGCCATCAGTCCTGCGAGCAATGTGCCCCGCCCTCTGCCGCTTAAGGTTCGCAATTCTTCGGGCTATGTCGGTGACCCTAGTTCTACTTTGGATATCATCATTTCTGATTCTGTCACGCAGAGAAACCCCGAGCATAACCCTCTCCATTGTCCTCTGGGTGACTTTGAGCCTTCTTATAAGGTCACTGGGAAGGGAAGACCTTTGGAAAAACTAAGCCGATTTTACAAGCTTTTATTTACTTTCACCTGTCCCATTGTCTGTAAGTTAAATTTGACCCACTTTCCGGTTTCCAATCGAGCTGAAATTTTGCACGAATATGTACTTAAATCGCGTCTAAAATCCAATATTATAATGACGTGGAGCTGATCTGATGATGGAGCTGGAAGGTGGCCATAGGAACTCCGTAATAAAACCACACAACCCCATCGAGTTTGGGCTCGTTTGATTCGTATTGAAGGGTAGAAAAAAATTATTTTTACCTGCAGCTCCTCGCTATATTCCAACCCAGCTGGACAGTCGAAGACTATGGCTTCCCCATACTGGCAGACGTAGTATTTGCTGCAGGAGTGAGGATGTGGTTTACCCAGCATATTTCCTGGCCAGGGGCAGGGCAGCTCTGATGGTGGGGGGTTAACGTCGCAGCCTGCGAACACTGGTGATTGGCAGACCTGGGGAAATTGTGGAACGTTGATACAGATAACAAACTTGAAAATAATCTCTTAATAGGGTACCTATAGTAGCGGGAACATGTATCTATTTAGCTGTCTCCCGCAAGTATGGCCTGAGGCTATATTCGAAGTCGGGGATAGAGATCTCCCTGTTCCCTATAGGATTGCTCACACGTCACGTTGAACTTTAAACCTGCTGCTAAAAATTCACGCGACGCGTAAGCTATCCTATAGGGAACAGCGAGATCCCTATTTAAAGATTTAGAATATAGCCCCTGCGTAGGTAACATTATTGCCCGTTCCCGTTGGAACGTTGATGATGATGATTTTATGTGAAGGAAAACGTCGTGAGGAAACTTACACGTAATTCAAGGATTCCAGCCGTGGGACTTATAAATAGGCTATTGTGGTTGGTTGTTAGTTGCTAAGTAACTCACCATAAAAATGGGGTTGAAATGTGTTCCGTCTGGGCAAGTCTGCAGCACTGGGATCCCGTGCGAACAGATGTAGAATTTGGAGCAATCTTCCTCGTGAGGTATCAGGTAGAACATGGAGTCCTGCGGAGGACATTGTGCTGCTGAGCTGAGCGCCGCGAGCGAGAGAAAGGCGAGGGCTGCAAATATGACAATATTATAGGCCATCAAATTGGATTTTTTGCGAAGAATTTCCGATAAACCGTCTTACGAACCTTCATTTGGTCCTAAATGTAGGTAATCCGAGTTTGCGGAATCCCAGGGTGTGCATATAAGATACCTAAGTAAGTATATGAAATTGCTTTGTTGAAGTGAAAACTTCTTTAGCGGCGCTGTGCAGTTTCTGTGATGGGGAAAAAATGTTAAACTCGCGACAGATCACGTGACCGTAAGACGGACACGTGACCTGATCGAAATCTGTTACAATGTCATTGAAGCCAGTAGACCGCCGGCGCGGCGTAGAGATCTTCTACTACTAAAGTCCCGCGCCTTCACATTTCAAAACGCTTCAATTTTTTTATTATTATTTAAAAAGCACCACCATCACTCTCAACGCATAGTTGATGGCTGTCTCAGATCGCACACATGTGTTGAGAGTGTCGGTTGTGCTTTTTAAATACATTGAAGCGTTTTGAAATGTGAAGGCGCGGGACTTTAGATATAGTAGAAGATCTCTAGGAGAGGAAGTATCCCCCTCTCTTTCTACCGCGCGACGAAAATGTATGCCTGTGCCTGATGTTTCGTTTAGGCGGCGCAAAGCGCTTGCGCGAATGTGCGTGTGTGTTTATGTTACATAAATTGTTCATGTTTGTGTACGATGGCGCAATAAATGAATATTTTATTTTACTTTTTTAGTAATTTTATACTGACAATTAAAGCAATTCGTGCAAAATTGAAGTCGTGGTGACCTAGTGGTTCGACCTACCGCCTCTCGTGCAGAGGGTCGGGGGTTCGATTCCGGCTCGCACCTCTTTGTTTACTTAAGATGTGCGAAATTTAATTTGAATTTACCACTGAGCTTTTCGGTGAAGGAAAACTTCGTGAGGAAACCTGCACGCATCTGCGAAGTACAGTGGAATCCGTTTATAATGACATCGAAGGGAATTGACAAACACTCATACTAAGCGGACGTCATACAAAGCATTTTTGTGAAAAAAACAACCTTCTTTTTTAGGTAAATACTTATTTTAATAGAGCAACATAGCATAATAAATCAAAATAAATATTGCACGTAATACATGTATGTATATTTTTCATTTTTGCGAGAGATGAGTTTGATACTCCATTTTCTAATCTGCATATTATTGCACCTTTTTCCTCAATCGTAAATGCTTTACGACGTTGAGAACTTGAGATGTCATTTTTTTTCACCTCACTGGCTCGAAAGTGGTCGTTTTGCAGCTTGATATCCGAGCGCAAAAGTTGTTTTTATCCGCTAGCGTGGAAAGTGTTTTTGAAATTCGAACGACGCATGACGCCACTGTCACAATAATAGTGCATTATTGCCGTGGCCGGGAAAGTAGGTCTTTGCAGGCTGAGTACTGGTTTAAAGGGCCGAGGCTTCGCCGAGGCCCTTTAATATGTACGAAGCCTGCAAAGCCTTTCACGTGCCGAGGCTTATATAGTGCTTTTCTCAAAAATGAAAAAAAAACCTTGATATTAGGTATTCATAATACAGCATTGACACGCACGCAAAGGTAGTCAAGTACTTACAACAAATCCAATGGAACGCCAGTCTTATTTCGTATTCACCGATATTTGACTTTAACAGACACACTAACACGGCAAGTTAAAAACTCGCATGTAGATTTCTCGTTTTTTATAAAAATTAAGACCTTTTATTAATTTTTAAACCAAACTAGTAAACTATTTTCATGAAATTTTGCTAAATAAATCTGATACGAGACAAGAACTCCCGCTCTTTATGGATCGTTCTTTTTTTAAATTCCGTTCTGAAATACATTGCGCTGTTTCAGACACGGATAAAAACGTTTGGTTTCGCGTCAATTGACAGATACAGAACATGCAGACTTGGCTGTTTGGGAATTCCTTCGCGTATTTATCAGTTTAAAAAAAAGTACCTGTACGATAATGAAATTTCATACAACATTCCCTGCGCTTATACATGCCGCGGAAGTAAATTCATACAAATTTCCGGGGCATGCAGTTGAGTTTTTTTTTTTTAATTTTTGACTGATTGTCAATGACGCACTTTGCGGTCTGATAGAAAGCAGACAATGACGAGTTTCCCCGCCATTTTTGAGAAAAAAAACAATGATACCTACGTTCTGAAACGCAATTCGTCGTGAGAGTTTTATTAAAATAAAGGTTCAATTTACTTAATATCATCATTAATAAAATTATATTAATAATACACCGTTTCAGATGTATTTCATTATTTCACTATGTTTTATCACAAAAATACTTAAATATGTGTATATTTTAACTGTATTCAATGAATAATTGAATCTTGAAGTACGAGTAGGAGTGATTTGGAACGCAACCTCCGGAAAAAAAACATTAAAAAGAAGTTTTAGATTGCTGGTTTTGTAATTTAGAATACCTATACGAAGTAATATGATGATGAAGATACGAATTTAACTCCTCCAGAGTTAGCACAAACTGTACGTGACGCCGAACTAAGTCTTCTTCCCGAAAAATCGCGCGTGAGGTGAAAAATTTTGTGTTGCGCTCAGCAGCAAAGTCGTTTGCTGTCTCGTGCCTTGAAAGTTGAAACCCTCGTTATACTCAGGATTCTATATTTGAACCACTCGCTTCGCTCTTGGTTCAACCCTAGAATCCTTCGTTCACTCGGATCTCAATCACGCACTCACAGCAAACAACAACTTTGCAGCCTTGCATAACAAATAACTATTACATGGGATATATCACTAAAACAAATCCGTGACGTTCAACTGTTAATTATTCACCGAGATTCAAAACAAAAACTGGCCACGTGCCGAACATATTCGGGAATCAACAAACATGACCAAAGGTAGGCGTACAAACGGACAAAATGTATTAAAAATGGGTCATAATAAGCGACATGTCACTGTAAGCGAAGTTATTATATCCGACTTTGTTAAAAAGAATTTCATGTGAAAACCAAACTTCGTTGTGTAATTACGTCATAATAGGCGGTTGGTCAATATAGGCAGAGTCATAATAAACGGATTCTACTGTAATTCAAAGATGTGCGTGAAGTCCCCAATCCGCACTGGGCCCGCGTGGGGACTATATCCCAAACCCTCTCGTGATGAGAGGAGGCCTGTGCCCAGCAGTGGGACGCAAATAGGCTGTAGTAGTAGCAGTGCAAAATTATTCATTAAACATTCCAAAATATCAAAAATGCACAACGTTAATATTCAAGTTTTCACTTCTGCCGGCACTCCCGGAGTGCAACCTGATGTTTTTTTTATGGCAGCATATCTTGACAGGGCCTAAGCTGTATTCGAAGTCTTAAAAACGGATCTCGCTGTTCCCAATAGGATCGCTTACGCGTCGCGTAAACTTTAAGCACCTAGATTTAAAGTTCAACTTGACGTGTGAGCGATCGTATAGGGAACGGGGAGATCCCTATTTAAAACTTCGAATATAGCCCCAGTCCATAATACCTATCCTATGTCATGTAAACCTACCCCGTTCTAGTTACTTATTACCGATGGATGGTTCAGAAAGACAAAAATACCTAAGTACTTACCCAATAGCATTTTTAGTAATTTTTTGTAGGTATTTCTCCAGTTACTTGACCCAAAACTGTAGTTAACACTGAAATCAGTTCCCTATATAACGAAACCTTTATCTGCTTATCGCATTATGCATTCTTATCTGGGCAAAACAATTATCCTGAAACCGTGCCATAATACTCATAAAAAGATACATTCTATATTATATTAGAGATAATCTACTATAGGAAGTCCCGCATCTCCACGTTTCAAAACGCTTCAATGTATTTATTATTATTTGAAAAGCACCACTAACACTCTCAACGCATAGTTGACGGCTGTGAGCTGTCAGCACGCACACATGCGTTGAGAGTGTTGGTTGATGGTGCTTTTTAAATACTTTGAAGCGTTTTGAATTGGGAGGTGCTGGACTTCCTATAGATAGTAGAGTATCTCTATTTAATAGTAAATACAGTATTTTTGTATGTGGTCTACGGTACTATAGCCCTTTCGGAAACCGGCTTGTTCGGGCGGCTGGAATTTGTCAAACCTGCGCGCGAGACGGTTTGTAATGACTCTCGAAAACAGCTTGTAAACATGGCTCAGAAGTGAGATGGGTCCATAATTCTTCAGCAAGGTGTTATCACCTTTTTTGAAGAAGAGCACCACCATACTTCTGGTCCATGCTCGCGGCGTTCTCCCTTCATGGATGACGGAATTAAACAGCGTCTGCATCACTCGGGCACTGGGGCAGATTGCTCGCAGGACTGATGGCCGATGGGGCCGGAAAGTTCTCGAGTGGCGCCCGCGAACCGGGAGACGAGCTGTCGGTAGGCCTCCAACAAGATGGAGCGACGACCTCGTGAAGGTCGCGGGAAACCGGTGGAAGCAAGTAGCACAGGACCGGTCTGAGTGGCGAGCCTTGGGGGAGGCCTATGTACAGCAGTGGACGTCTTTTGGCTGAAATGATGATGATGATGGATGACAGTATTTTTGATGTGGTAGGACCGGTGCTAGGTCCCGCCCGGGTTGGTACCAACGTCTTAACCTCTCACCTGTCGCCAAATAGCAGTGCTCACACTGTTGTGTTCCGGTAGGGGGTTAAGGCAGCCGGTGGAATTACTGGCACAGAGGCATTCCATCTTCGGGCTCAGGGTAGTGATGCAGAGATCTTATGGTTTCTTATAGCGCTGGGTCACGTGACGCGCAGCACACGCTGAGCCTATAAGGCTTTTGCCACACTTTACCTATAATATACTAGCTGACCCCGCGGACTTCGTACCGCCTTAAACCTCACGGAGCCCGAGACCTTTCCAACGAATGCAAAACCATAGAAATCGGTTCGTGCGTTCTGGAGTTTATAGCGTCAGGGAGGAAAACCCGACTTATTTTTATATAGTAGATTATGTAACCTTTTATAAATTTAAGTAATTGTGTTTAATTTAAGAAACCTCTAAAGTTTTCCTAAACCTAAATGCGTGTTGTAGTTTTTGTATTTTTTTTTCTCAATCGTGGTGTGTGGCAATAAATGTTTTTTTTTAAATATGAAATCTGTCATTTCGGTGTCTAAGCTACCTACATCGATTCCGCTAATACTTATACCAAACTAGTTGGTGAACTTCGTATCATCAAATCATCACGGATTCCCATACAAAGTTATTTTTCCTTTTTTTTCTAAATCTTCCCAGAATCACGGGAAATTAAACGAAAAAAGAATCAGCCAAATCGGTCCGGCAGTTCTCGAGCCAGACTAACACGACGGCGATTCATCTAATATATAAAATTCTCGTGTCACAGTGTTTGTAACGAAACTCCTCCGAAACGGCTCGACCGATTCTTATGAAATTTGGTGTGTATGATCAGTAGGTCTGAGAATAGGACGTAAGCTATTTTTCACACCCAAAAAAAAATCAGGCGGTACGAAGTCCGCGGCGTCAGCTAGTTTTTATATAGAAGAAGATTTCATCAAAATCTTTATAAGCGATTTAGAAAAACGTGAGTAGGTAGGTACTACAGACTTAGATATAAGTTCTCTGAGAGGTACTAAGTGAATAAATGACTCAACATTGTTTTACACTCCTTACTTACTTTTTCTAAACCTATCTCAACAAGTAAACCCATAGTCAATCATATGTGTCTCAAAACTGTGATTCACAATTACTTAGGTCCCAATATAAGTGCAAATCGAGGATTATTGGTGATAATCTTTATCACCAATAATCCTCGATAGCTCGGGGATTCCTTCAAGTAATAAAACCTATTCAAACTGTTGAAAAAGTACCTGAAGATAAGGGTGGTATTCCGAGGCCAGCGATCGATCTCGGCCGAGCGACTGTCGCGCGCGTCTGTCCCATCAGACCGCACCGATCGATCCACCACCACAAAAGCCTGCCCACTGCTGGGCACAGGCCTCCTCTCACCGATCGATCGCTGGCCATAGAACCTTAAAGCCTATAATGTGCTAGGGCCTCATTCGAGTTGTTAATACGGATATGGAAGTTCCCATATCCCAAAAAAGGATTGACCGTCTCAAGTTCTACAGTAGAATGCTTCAAAGAATCTGCAGCCCTCGCGCACACAGCACTGAAGAGAATCGCTGGGGTTATAGTGGGTATTCCGGCCATCTCTGATCGGCGAGTCCCACATAACCACCTTGCATTTTGTTAGTGGTAGGGCGTGGTACTAGGTCCATCCGTGGTGGTACCACCGTCTTTCCCCACTAACCTGCTGCCAAATAGCAGTGTTCGGACTGTTGTGTTCCGGGGTTAAGGCAGCCGGTGAAATTTCTGGCACAGAGGCATTCCATCTTAGGGCTCAGGCACAGAATAAGTAATAGTACTAACGTACAGAAGGCCGACTGCTAACAAAAAACCGGTTTTGTTGCACCGTACACTCCCAAAGTGGCCATCTCTTTCTATCACATGCAGCGCGCTCTTTCGGAGGCCACGCCCTAGCGCTAGGGCTGTCGCACTCGAGAACATATTAAATCTTGCGTCTAGTATTTAGTACATAATATCGCTCTTACAATACTATTCCACGAAGCTAGGGATCTCCCTGTTCCCTATAGGATCGCTCACGCGTCCCGTGAACTTTAAGCAGCTGGATTTAAAGTTCAACTTGACGCGTGAGCGATCCTATAGGGAACAGGGAGATCCGTATTTAAGACTTTTTAATATAGCCCCTGTACAAACATCCAAACTGCTAATAATAAAACAATGCACAGAAATTAAATTTCAATTTATTCGAGATACATAATTACCGACATAGCAGCCGCCTTATTGTTGAAATCAATATTACAAGTTCAACTAAACTCATAACACCCATTTGTTCTACAATTAAATCGGAAATATACAAATTTCTACTAAGATTTTCTTTAAACCGCCCGTGATACCATTTATAATCCGTAAAAGTATTGATTATTGTGTTATTTTTCTTTATTATTCATATGATAGACGTGTATAACCTAAACATGCAGGAACAAAGTTTTAAAAGTAATATACAAATTCATATAATAATAAACGAAACAGTACAAATTAATACTTTCACGAAATTTATCGTTACAACCTTCAAATATTTAGAAATCAATCCAATTTTCATCGCGGGCTATATAATCCAAAATTTACACAAACCATCAATATTAGCTAACAACTTTTTTTAATATAAATCTATTGTTTTATAGCAATTCTTACAAAATCTACAGCTCCGCTACCTTATTTTAAGAACGCATTGCATCATGCAATTTTGCATTTTAACACTTCAAGTTCCGATATCTTAGTTCCGATTGCAACTTACATAAACAGTCTAATATAAATAAAACTGTCCCGACTGAGCAATCGTGCGGGGATGAGGTAAAGGCCGACGTCAAATGGATGTTTACACTTTTGCACACTATTCCTTATAATAAAGGTCCAAAAATTTTAAAGATCTCTTTGACGTCCGGCTGTACGAGGCGGGGAAAAAAAATGTCCCGAGCTACCGTAGGAGATACGGCCTAAGGAATATGTTTATACCCTGATCAACCTGATGATTTGAGGCAACCGTTTAAATGATTTATAATGAGTAAGTATATTTATAGCCTAAACCCTCTCGTGATGAGAGGAGGCCTGTGCCCAGCAGTGGGACGCAAATAGGCTGTAGTAGTAGTAGTAGTATATTTATTGATAATTGCTAGCTAAATATGAATGATAAGGTGTGAGGTAAAAAAATTACATCTTTTTTTCCATAGACTGTTTTCTTTGATTATTTATAAAATTCAGAGGCCTGAAAAAGACGAAAAAATTGAAAAATAAAATCTACGGACTCCTTCAAATCAAATATAATTTATTTGTCATAACTCAGGTCGCAACATGATTGTACAATTTTTATGTTCTGACGAATTTTTGCCTTAACGCGTACAAAATAGCTGCCAAATAGAGAGGTCAGGTTTCATAGTGATCCTGACGCAAAAGCAGGCAGACGATTTTTTTTTTCAATCTCTAGTGTCTCCTGAAGCTCGATATTCATAAAATAATCAAACAAATAAGTTGATCCACAAAAAAATACATTTTTTAACTCACACCCACGCCCATATTTATCTAGGCAACCCACTTACAATTTATTCTAGCTTCTGCCCGCGACTTCGTCCGCGTGGAATTCGGTTATAGCGTTCCCATGGGAATTGAGCGTTAAACTATAGTAAATTATGTACTTAAATCTTTACTATTAAATCACTCTATCTATTAAAAAAAACCGCATCAAAATCCGTTGCATAGTTTTAAAGATCTAACCATACATAGGGACTGACAGACAGTGACGCGACTGTTTTATACTATGTAGTGATACTGATATTCATTATCTATCATTTAGACTTGGGTTGCCTCAAATAACAGGTGAGGGTATAAGGTATATATTCCTTAGGCAGTATCTCCTATTATAAGTAGACTTAGGTATATGAGACCGTTATTTTCCGTCTACTCCCTCATTCTTTACGAGATCAAATTCATTGACCTACCGTTCTTACTTTTATACTGTGACATAAGTAACTAACTTCTAGATAAATGTAATTGCATTATTTTATTATTTTTCACATGCTTGTGTTTACCTGTCATAATATTAAAGTATGTTCCCAGTTGTCTGTACCGCGTGGTCCTACTGGGAATTATTTCCCAGTTGTCCGCTGTGCGAACAAATGGGAAAAATATTACCAGTAGTGTGCGCCAGTTGCAGACTAGTGGGAATTCGCATTTGCACTGCGGACTATTACCAGTAGTTCGCATTGCGGGTGCGGATTACTGGGAATAGCCCAAAATAAGACCAACCACCTTATTCAAGTTTGTATATAGGGATAATTATAGGATTTCCCATTTCATTAAATAATGGTTTTATCTCGCTACTTAGGCTTCAGCCTAAGCTATCCTGGGAAATGGATGTCCTATCTCAATTTCAAGGGCTCTATAGGGACAATAATTCCAATAGAATCTTCGATAAATCGATCATGAATCATTTTTAAAGGGACAAAGGGAAATCGCATTTACCTATTTACGAACTCGAATAAGGGCTCTGAACTACAATTCGACTACCTAACTATTAAAGGTCAAGAGTAGATATTAATGCCTTAGCATGTACACTTCAGGTCACTATCTTGGGTCCAAACTCGCTTAAGAGTCCCCAGTACGCACGGCGATTCTCAACTTTTCATACAAACGTATTTTCGCTTTTATTCCCAAATTACTAAACAGATTGAATCGAAACTTTGTACACATAATAAAATCATTATTGTGAGTGTCCGAAATTAGTAAATGCCGTGGTAAAATAAAACACAATTAAATTACAAACAAAAAACTGAATTTTGAAGTTTGTATGGAGGAAACTAAAATGGACCTAGTTTCTTTGTTATTCAATTTATTACAATCAAAGTGTATTTTGGACACTAATATCTCTGCTCCACTATTACTTGTAAAATTTGGTGCCAATCTGATAAGTACTTTGCGAATTAAAACGTAACTAGGTTTGTATGGAGAAAGGAGCGTACTGGGGACTCTTAAGGCGTTCGTGCACCGTATCCTTGAATGAAGAATTCAATCTTGCTCCTCGAGTTGGCAACGCATTTGAAAGATTCCTTATATATCCATGGGCCACAATGACCACTTACAATCAGGTGGGCTGTGAGCCAGTTTGCCAAACAATGAGTAACAAATGACACTACTATGACTTCGATTTCGATATATCGCTCTTAGAAACATGAAATTTAGTGCTTCAATTTTATTATTTTCTATTTCTATTGGCGTTTTTTCCAGTATTTTAAAAATGGACTTATCATCTAACGGACTATACTAGACGTGTATTTAAACAGAATTGTGCAAAATTCTACATCACCTACAACAGGTACTAGTAATTTATTGTTTTGGCAAAAATGGAGTCTTGGTTTTCTTTACAAAATTTGCAAAAACATTAATAATTTAATTCTTAGTTACGAATCAAGGCATATTATGTGACCCATTTTTTATTAGCATGGATATGCCAAGGACCCAGTATAACTTTCACGTAATAATAAATAAGGTTTTAAATAAATTTTCGCAAACAGAAAATGAAAAATGATTACATAAGAGATATTATTACTCCATTTTCGCCAAACTTGAACCTATGTCTTGAAGGTCCATTCTAACCTACTTCATACTTAATATCTCATTGCCTAGTGAATTGAACTATTTTTAAAGGATCTCCAATTTTATAGTACCTTGAACTGTTTTCTTTTATAGTAATAGTGTTGCAGAGTCTATGTTCTAGATTGTATTTTTATGTAACAAATTGGTATACTACTTATCTGTAAACAAACATACCTTTTTTCTTGACGGATTCTTCAAAAAAGTGGGGGGAAAAAACTGAATATGGAGCATGAAAAATTTCAAAGAAAAACCATAAAATAAAAATTGCGATGATGATTTTTAGTACTCGAGACCTTTTTCATTTGTTTCGTATAGTTTACTCTACTTGTGTGAATTTTTCCTTTAAAATTGGTACTCTAAAGTAGCTATTTAATTTGGAAAAAAACTTATTATGGATACTATTTCATTGCTAAGTATGTATATCTTTTTTGCTGGCTAAGAGCGAAAATACGTTGGGCTGTTTTCCAATTTCCTTTGTTTTTTAGGAATAACACAGTGTGTATACGCCATACTTAAGCCAAACTTACTCTATTTCTCTCAGCACTCTATTATAATATTACTGTTTATGAATTATGATATTTCTTGCATTTCACGCAATGGCAACGTTTTTTCTTATAAATGCACCATCCTAACGACCTATTGCCAAGTGGGATTTTTTTATTACCAGTTGTCCGCAGTGCCAACAAATGGTAATAGTCCGAAATGCAAATTACCACTAGTCCGCACCTATTGCGAACTACTGGTAATATTTTCCCCATTTGTTCGCATTTCGAACAACTAGGAATAGGCCATTCTAACTTACGTGTAACTATCACTAATTTAATGCAAAATAAATGTCTAGACTATAGACTAAATACTCAAAATTTTAATTATAACTAATATTATGCATTTTTCACTATTAGGTACAGTAATATTGTGAGCAGTTTAGTTTTTATACGAGTCGTAATTTCGTCATATTCTTATGGAAACCTAAAACAATATAATAAATATGCAACATGTAAAATTATTACAACGGACACGATCATACAGGTTTCTAATAAGCAGTTATTTGAATATTTAACTATATGCAATCAAATATTATCATAATTTATCCTCAAAGTGGGCGCAAGTTTTAGAACATCTGGCCCAAAATACCTCAACCATAGAATGTAAACATTAAAATGGAGTTTATTGAGCATGTTTTTATTAAATTTGTTTACATACAGTAAAATACCTAAACAATTATAGGTACATTTTTTTGTCAAATCAATGACGTGAATTTTGATGAACCATCACTATGCCAGATAGTGTTTACTTTTCCTATATAGGGTTAAGCAAAACGTTGTGACGATATTTTACCCACAGGATCAGCTACCGATTCTAAGCATGTTTTTTAGGATTTTGCTTTGAATCGGTATCTAATTCTGTGGGTAAAACATCGTCACATTTTGCTGGACCCTGTATAATTCTAATGATAACTAAATATTTTATTTTTATTTAATCTTTCTAGTTTGGGACATTACTTTTGTCATGTGTTGGGAGGTAATGGGTCATAATTGAGCAAATCATATATAAATTGTATTGAAAATAAGGTCAGTTGGGGTAAGTGCACCTACCACGAATATGTCGATGGCTACAAATATTACTCTACTATCATATTTTACACCCATGCAACCAATTAAGTAAGAAGTCATTTCAATACACAATTGAATCTGTTCACAACGCATTGGGTCGAAAAATCTATTTAGAGCACTTTCCCCAACTCACCTTAGTATAAACATGAAATTTTTAAGTAGCCGAGACCTTATAGATTATTGTTAAGTATTTCTATTTGATTCTGAATGTACAGCGTATCAACTATCTTTTACAGATAGATAAGAGGGTAAGGGGCAGACTGCATAGCGTATTAACTCGCATTCCAGTCTTCAAATACACAATTACCATAAATTTACGTCTATTTGGAGTCATAGTTTTGGTAGGAAACCAAATTCCCACGCAGCACTTAGAATTTTCGCTAGAATATAATTAAAACTATCACCGTTACTAACTATTGTAGTCCTTGTCACATCTATCGTCGTGGTCCCAGTACTTTTGACTCCTGGGGACGTCGGTGACATGTCTTCGAGGTGGAGTTTTCCCTCGGAGCCCGTCAGCATTCTCCGTGCTGTTACGTCTGAACCTCCCGGGGACTTTATCCCTGGAATTCCTCGAGTTAGACCGGAATCTTTCTTCCTTTATCTCCGGTTCTATCTCATCCTCACCGTTGTCTTTAGACCGCTGCCTCGTCCAATTCCGCTGTCTGTTTTTATTCGGATCATCAACATCCGGCTTCTCCTTCCTCCAGTTTTCCACGGGCCGTCTGCTGCTGGATTTCTGTACCTCATTGTTGACTTTCTCCGCAGCCGGTCTGTCGTTTTGGAACTGCTGGACCAAACCGTCTCCTTGCGAATTGAAATTGGAGTTCGCTGTGAAGGAATTCTGTATGTAAGTCCCGTCGCCTTGTTGTAGGTAATTGGGGAAGTTCTCCTGATAATTATTGAAGCGGTTGACGTTCGGAGGTGGGTAATCGGGAACGGTCACCGGGAAACTCTGTTGCAGATTGGGAGGGAGTACGGTCGGGTTGAAGACCGGTTCCTCTTTCTGTTCCTCTTCTTGCCTCCATGAGTTCAAATCATATCTCTTACTGAGACTATTCTTCGTTGTCCAGGTATCGAAGTTGTCCTGACTAGACGACAATGCTTGTTCCTGCCTCAAGAGTCCTGCTCCGGCACCCAAGATCGGTCTCAACTTTGGCTTCATCTCTCCGTCTTCCCCTATGCTAATCTGAGAGATATTCTGCGCTATCTTCTCGCTTAATTCTGTGCTTGTATCGGAACGGTTCAACTCTTCTTTCTCCGGGCTTTTCTTCCAAGAACCGTAGCTGACTTCGCTGTAGGAGTCCTCGGATGCTAAATCTAAGTGGGCAGCGTAGAACTGCTGCAGTGTGTTAGGCAACGGAAGGAACTTGTTTAAGCAGAGATCAGCGGAGAGTAGCAGCCATATGATGCTGATTGGGGGTGGAGCGAGCAGTCTCAGACGGATAGAAATGGAGAGATCGTCCAGCTCCTGAGACAGCACCGAAAGTAGTTCTCTGCCATTTTGCATTAACTGTAATGAAAAGTTATTTTCGTGAAATTATCTAGTCGATTTCAACTGCAAGAGGACATATCTTACCCTAAATTTTGTTTTTTAAATATTACTTTTAATTGTGAAACTAGCCAAGTAGACTTAGAATTTGCCTACCCGATGATACTATACATACATGCCTATAGATAGTTATAGTTACAAAGAACTGGTTTGACATGTAGAAAACCCGTTCCCGTGGAAAAATCGGGATGAAAAATATCCTATTTTATTCCCAGGGTCTCACTCAAACTATGTCCATGTCCAAATTTCGTCCAAATCGGTCAAGTCGCTTCGACGTGAAGAAAGGACAAACAAACACACTATAACATTGAATACTATTAGTATGGATTGTAATTGTGATCTTGAACATTTAACATTGACGAGTCCTTCAAACGTGATCGATGCAACCGACCCAATTTTTTTTTAAATACCCTTAACATACATAACCTGTATTTACCTGCGTGGCCAAACTGCGATGGGCGCGTATATCATCACTGGCCAGTAAAGCTTTCATGTATTGCAGCAGCGGCGCCGCCAAAATGTGCACCTTATTGCCGTTGCATAAGCGCGCTTCTGCAATGGCAAATTAAAGCTAAAATTAGAATCATAGAAAAATAAGGTAAAATTAGAAGGACAACATTCAAACAAATCAGCGTACGCCCGAAATAAGTGTTAAATGCGATAATAGATGTCGCTGCCTAGGTAGCCTGCATACAAATTTGAACTCCATGAGCTACATCTAGATGGCGCTGTACAGACGAAGTATCAAAATTTTAAACTCCCTGGCTATTTCCGCTGTACGCCGTAATGTAAGGAGATTGACAGTCTAATATAATTACTTAGTCTCTGATTAGTATTTAAAAAACAACTACGCATCGTAGTTTTCAATCATAGCTAAAAACAGGAGTGTTTTCATCAGATGACCATTTTTTTAAAGTAGATTTTGGTTAAGTTGGTCATTTTAAATTTCACTTGGGGCCGATTTTTCAATCGTCAGATAAAATGAATTTATTCTATGCAGAATAAACTTACTACAACAGCCTATTTGCGTCCCACTGCTGGGCACAGGCCTCCTCGCATCGCGAGAGGGTTGGGCTATAGTCCCCACGCGGGCCCAGTGCGGATTGGGGACTTCACACACATCTTTGAATTACTTCGCAGATGCGTGCAGGTTTCCTCACGATGTTTTCCTTCACCGGAAAGCTCATGGTAAATTCAAATTGAATTTCGCACGTAAACAATTAGAGGTGCGTGCCGGAATCGAACCCCCGGCCCTCGGCATGAGAGGCGGTAGGTCGAACCACTAGGCCACCACGGCTTTACGGCAGAACAAACTTATCTGACTGTCATAGAAAATCCTTTTGGTATAATGATAATAATAATAAAAAAAACGGCCAAGTGCGTGTCGGGCCACGCGCAAAGTATAGGGTTCCGAAGTTGACGAGGCCCACAGTACCTTTATAAGACTTATTAGCATCAAGCTAGTCTGTGGTATGACGTGCCCGCCCGACGCCCCTGCCGCTCGAGAAAAATCATCATCATAAGTTGGTCGACTATGACTCGTAAGTTTGTACAGCCTACTTAGCTGTGATAGTTTTCCTTTCAACTACGTTATATATGCCACAACCGTGATTTTTTTCAGCCATCCAAATACCACCATTTAGCTGGCAGGGGGGGGGGACACGTGACCCTAACAAAAAATAGCACTTTAAAGCTTAATATTTCACAAACGCATCGCTTTATCAAAAAATGGTTTTAACAAACCCACAATATTTTTTTAAGACCTATTCAACGATATGCCGCACTATGGGGTACGCAAGAAAAAAAAAATTACATCCCTACTTTACGAGTAGGGGAAGTACCCTATATAAAATATATTTCAAAATTTTATTGTACCACTTTGTCAGCGTAACTAATATGCATATTCATGCCAAATTAGAGCTTTCTAGAACTAAGCATCTCCGAGCAATAGTGCGGACAGACGGACGGACGGACGGACGGACGGACATGGCGAAACTATAAGGGTTCCTTGTGGACTTCGGAACCCTAAAAACACAAAATCCGGAAATATGGAACGAGAGCTGATAACTAAAGTTCTAAATTCTTACAATTTTGTTTGATCTCGTTTAATGAAAATATCAAAGGCCTCGTTATTATTATAATTTACCTGCAAAGTAATCTCCCATTAAATTCGCAGCGTTTATTAAGAACAGCGGGTTGGCACGTTCCAACACGTCCAACTCTGAAAAAGAAGACACGATATCCATATTAATATTATAAATGCGAAAGTAACTCCGTTACCTCTTCACCATAGACATAAATAATACTTCGTATGGACCCGGCCTAACGTAGATACATGTCATGTGTCCCCACTTCCTTGGTGTCCAATCCGAAGTTAAACTTGTATCGTGACACTAAAGCTGGGTCACATTTTTCCAACAACGAGACGAGTTTTTAGATACTGAGAAACAGTTTCGAAAAAAGTTTTTTTAAAAAACGCTTATTGTCACGCACGCTCGGTGACAGAACTTTGGATTGGACACCGAGGAAGTGGGGACATATTACGTGTACGTTAGACCGGGTCTATATTATTTACGTCTATGCTCTTCAGGCTTCAACCGCTGGACCGATTGAGATGAAATTTGGCATGGAATGGAGATAGTTGGGGTCCCGGGAAAGGACATGGGCTACTTTGCATCCCGGAAAAACGCATAGTTCCCGCGGGAACGCGATAAAAGAATTCCACGCGGGCGAAGTAGCGGGCAGAAGCTAGTTTTCAATATTAGACGACAGGTTTGGCTCAATTGGTAGTGACCCTGTCCTCTGTTCCGATGGTCGCGGGTTCGAGTTTCGCTCGGGGCAAACTTTGTGTGATGAGCACGAATGTTTGTAGCCGAGTCTGTTCGAGTATGTTTAGTATTTATATATGTATGTATTTCTCTATATAAGTATTTATATCGTTGTCTAGCACCCATA
The DNA here is from genome assembly GCA_963971205.1 of Aethes cnicana. NCBI lineage: Eukaryota > Metazoa > Arthropoda > Insecta > Lepidoptera > Tortricidae > Aethes > Aethes cnicana. The sequence goes on from OZ020300.1 coordinate 1,239,399, forward strand.
GTACAAGCTTTGCTTAGTTTGGGGCTAGGTCAATATGTGTGAAATGTACCAAGATATTTATTTATTTTAATTTTATTTGTAAATCTTTTGATACACTTTCAAATACAATTTGTCCGTCTTTCTGTAAAAATATCCCTTAAGTTAGTCAGATATTAATGAATGTCCCTTGATCCATGCTTAATAAAAATCGGCCAAGTGTATGTCGGGCCACGCGCAATGTAGGGTTCCGAAGTTGACGATGCCCAAAATACTACTATAGCAAATTTCACCTTTCTCCGAGCTATCCTGCGGACAGAAGGACGGACGGACAGACATGGCAAAACTATAAGCGTTCCTTGTGGGCTTCGAAACCCTAAAAATGTCCCGTCTGACCTGATACAATGTCCCCTGTTTTAATCATACCATAGAAAAAATAAGGTAAACCTAGAATGACAACCTTCAAACAAATCAGCGTACGCCCGAAATAAGTGTTAAATGCGATAATAGATGTCGCTGCCTAGGTAGCCTGGATACAAATTAGAACTCCATGAGCAACATCTAGATGGCGCTGTACAGGCGGAGTATGAAAAGTTGAAGCGCCCTGGCTATTTCCAATGTACGCCGTAATGTAAGAAGATTGACAGACTAATATAATTACCTTGGGGAGCGTTCAAGTATTACGTAACGAATTTGGGGGGGGGGCTTGTAAAATGGTACGATGCGTTACAGGGGCGGGAGGGGGCTTTTGAACTAAGCGTTACGTAACATTGTTTTTTTTAGTTTCCGGTACTTTACGCCAGATAATTGTGATTTTTAGGTAAAAATGGGCACTTGGTGGTTACGTAACGTTTTACTAGAAGGGGGGTAGGGGGTACAGAAAAACGTTACGGTGCGTTACATGGGGGGGAGGGGGAATCAAAAAAAGTCTTGCGTTACGTAATACTTGAACGCTCCCTAATAGCAGTAGACCCTAATCCTGCTGAGGGGGGGGGGGGTCATGACCCCGCGCTTGCTTAAAGTTCACGCGACGCGTAAGCAATCCTATTGGGAACAGCGAGATCCCTTTTTAAGACTTCGAATATAGGCCCTGTAAGATATACTGCCATGAAAAAAAATTGGATCCGCCCTTGGGGATGAGGGTAGTTGGAGAGTCCACATTGTCACAAACTTACTAGAAAACGTCCCCTGCATGACTACATTCAGTAAGGCGCTCCTCAACAGCTGCTGCCGCTGTTGTCGCGTGAAGGAAGCCCCCACTGCGGCCAGCTTGCGCGACGTCACCGCGCTGAGCAGAGCCGCGGCGCGGAATGTAGCGAACGCTTGGCTGTGGAAAATGAAAATATTTATTCAGCAAACAGGCCGCATCTGGGTACTTTTACACGTCACTTTTAAATTAATTTACCAGCGCTTCCTAGAGCCATTGCTTGAGAAGAAGCGCCGCAACAAACTCAGCACGAGACCTTTTTTTAAATTTAAGCATACAGATTCAAATTACATTTACATTAATATGTATAAAAATACATATATAGGTACATACTAAAATTACATTTAAGGGATGTATAGTCCCTAACTTAAACTTAAATCTAAGATCTTAGAGATGGTCTTATATTAGGTAAAAAAAACAATGAAAATATTAATTAATGACAGTACTTATCTATGGTTTGACATAAGAGATATTATATTATATATGACTAGCTTTTCCCCGCAACTTCGTATGCGCAGAAATATTAAATGTAAAATCCCGTTTTTTTCCCGTTCCCGTGGGAATTTCGCAAAATCCTTTCTTAGCGGATGCCTACGTCATAACATCTACCTGCATGCCAAATTTCAGCCCGATCCGTCCAGTGGTTTGGGCTGTGCGTTGATAGATCACTATGTCAGTCAGTCACCTTTCAGTTTTATATATTTAGATTAGCACAAACGCCGAAATACGTCCACTGCTGGACATAGGCCATCCCCAAAGCTCGCCTCTCAGAACGGTCCTGCGCTACTCGCTTCCACCGGTTACCCGCGACTCTCACGAGGTCGTCGCTCCATCTTGTTGGAGGCCTACCGACAGCTTGGTATAGGCAAACGAGCGAACATGGTATGTGGTCACTGCGGCCCATGGACACCGAAATCCTATGATCCCCCATTAGGAAACCATAGAACCCCGAATGCGTTGCCCACCCCGAGGCCTAAGATGGAATGCCTCTGTGCCAGAAATTTCACCGGCTGCCTTAACCCCTTACCGGATCACAACCGGACAGGTTAGCGGGGGGAAGACGGTGGTACCACCCCGGATGGAGTAGTCCCACTTTTGTTGTAAAGACAACTTACTGCAGCCTAGTTTCATCCGGGCACAGGCTAGTGACAGTTGTTTCAAAATTCTTGAGTTTTCTGTTGAACGCAATGCCATCTTCGCCAGGGGAGAATTGTTCCAACTGTAAACATACATAAGAATTATAATAAAAAAATGTATAAACGAGGCCTTTTATTTTTAACACGCTTTTATTAGGTCGACCTGTATGTAACTATGTAATGGAATCTTGCAAGTTAAATTTGACCCACTTTCCGATTTCCGATTGAGCTGAAATTTTGCACGAATATGTAAATCGCGCGATTCGTCTTGAAGGGTAGATGAAGGATTTACAAAGAAAAGTAGAGTCAGCAATAAAAGCGTGTCCCAAAAATTTAATATTTGAAAAAACTTATTTTAAGCTGTTAATAAAAATAAGCTATTATAACAATATCAAATTCCATCACAGGGTTTGGTGAAAGGTTTTCTTTTTGCTAAAAATGAGTTGCCAATGCAATTTTTTTTTAATATGTCGCGGGAAACATACGCTATTCAGACTCTAGTATAGCAGAACACAACTGAGAAGGCGCGCGGCGAAGCACTTAAGCCGTTGACGCAGAGTCTGTTATTGCTTAATCCGCGCGCCTTCTAAGTTGTGTAGTGCTATACTGTAGTAGTATTATAATCATACCTCGAACAAATCATGCGGATGACGTCAAACCACACGACGTCACATGACGTCAGGATGATTTCAAAAAGTATTTTCATAAACAATTACTACTTATGAAACTGAAGAACATGTGAGAGATATATCTACACAAACCGAGCAATCGAGTAGTGCGATTGTCATTGATACAGCGAAATTGTTAGCCAAATTTTTTTTTCCCGGTCAAGCAAGTGAGGAAGAAAAATGTATTAAAGCTTATTTTAAATGTGTGACCACAATTATAGACTTGTTAGAGAAATAGTTGTGTACATAATATCATGATTTTTTTTTAGTAACATATTGACTTTTATTATCAATTATCGTACTTACGTAAACAAATCTCGCAACATTAATTTTATTCACTAAGTACATCATCCTATCATTCAGATAATTGTATATAGATTTCTTGAAATTATACGCGGTTAATCTGTTACTTCGTGCAATATGTCATACGGATGTTGCAATACTGACATCAAAAATTAGGTACGTCATTTTTTTTTTACGTCATCCGCATGATTTGTTCGAGGTATGATTATAATTTACACTCACCAAAGCTAACAGCGGAGTGTACTGTTCCTCAACGTTCAGCAGTTCTTTCAAAGCGGCCTCGTCTTCCCCGCTCACGTGGTATTTCAATTCCACTCCTTCCTTCTTTCTCTCCCTTTCTTTTTCTTCTTTCATCTCCTGCTTGACTTCGGGCTTCGTGTCTGCGAACATTTGGACTATAAACACACGGCGGACGCGGCCTATAAAAGCACGATTTCGAACACAATTCGAATGAAGTGTCAATGTTTGCGTGCGAGGACGTCTGTACACTTGTAAATGTGTGTGTACCAACTACGCGGGCCAACGATTCACTCTCCATCTCCGGATGAAACAAATGACAGTAAGGGCGGGTTGGGCGCGAGTTGCGCGCCGGCTAGATTCAGGCGTGTGATTCCGTGGCCATTCTGTATGTAGTATTATTAAAAATTCTGTGCTATAAATTGAGGCAAGTAATTATTTTTTATGCTTGTGTGAATGGATGGTCCGGGAAAGAATAAAGATCACATAACTCACATATCATCACGTTAACTCGGCACCGTCTCGCATAATCCATAGAAATTCAAATAAAGAATATTACTAACCACAGTCTAAACAATAATAAGCGGAGTTGATGCTATGCATAAGCTGTGACACATAGTGAAGAATAAAGATACAATATGTGTATGTCTTTAACCGAATTTAAAAAAAAAACTTTACGAAATGACAAAACGTGAACGTGACAACCACAAACAATAACGTTAATATACCAAATCAAAAAAAAAACTAAAATACTTTACGGTACGGTACGGAGTTTACGGTAAAACTGTGTTAGTTAATATACGAATGTTGCTTTTCTAATGTCTTTCATCAATAAATACATTTTATTATTATTATTACTGACAATAAAATAAAGCTAACTAACTTACAAACTAAAATCCTATTTAAAAAATTACCCGAGTCATCTGAACCCATTATTAAATATAAACAATACCACACCACCACTATAAAACTTTACAAGACAGATGCACTGACAGCAATGGCAAAGTATCAACTAACAGGTTATACTTTTGAAATCAGTCAGTACAAAAAAACTTTAATATTTTACCATTCTGCTATCTAAAATGACACCCTATTTCGAGCATTTAAAAGTCCAAAATTGTATTTACACAAATAATTGCAAAATTTTTACTCTCAGATCGCAAAGTATAGCTATCTCGCTGTAATTTGTAGTTTCGTCTCTTTCACACTAAACTCAAGGTACGTTTTACCTTGAAGTGCCGTGTGGATTTATCTATTGTTGCTACCTGCCTATTCAATACTTATTTTACCTGCCTTTATATAGTTGTCGTTTTTAAATAGGGATGACGACAACTTTTTTGCCTTAGTCTATCAGGAAGATTATAGAAAAGTATTGGACACGTATTTTCTCTTTTTTCACGTAATCAAAGTTATACGGAGATATATTGAGTTGAAATGCCGCGTGACGTCAGGGTTAGGTACGATTTATACCTAACGGTGACGTAGTTAGCCCCCACTCTCCAACTTTAATGCGTTTTAATTTAGTCATTCTTTGTTAATTTGATAAAACAAAAAATACGTGTCTAATATTTTTTTATTACCTGACTGACGGACTAATTAGGGGTCATTCTCAGAGGGCACGTTTTTTGGGCGTCGGGTAGAATAACTTTGTATTCTTGCATATATATGGCATACAAAAAATGTTGGAGGGTAGTTTTAGTTTTATTCTACCTGTAGCAGTTGTAATTTTGAAGATACTCTGTTGAGAACCAGTAATAAAAAAAATTAAAAGCCTACTTTTATCATGCTCCATCAAGCGTACAGACTCCAAAATTTGGGACAAACCCCTTTGCAACTCGGTAACCACTACTACTACTTAACACCGGGCACTTTTTTATTATAGTCAGTTAAACAAATTAACATTTTGTTATGTTGATTGTTATTGCAAATGCTTGTATAAAGAAATATGATTTTTTCCCCGCGCGTACAAATTTATGACTAAACTCCGTCATTGAAAGCAAAACAAAAGTTGACATCACTATTTGCAAGTTTACGCAGATCACTATTACATCGAGCGATCCAGTTCAGTCTTGTCTGTGACACGGTGAGCGACGGAGGTGCGTTTCGCGACGCTGGGCGATTTTACAAACGAAAGTATCTAATCTCCGTATTTTGTCACTTGCATTTTCTAAACTCCGTTTAGTCATTTATTTTTCTATTGGTGTGATTGATTGTTCTACTATTTAAGTATAATGAATCAAACTATATTACCTGTTAAATGCGTGTAATATCGTTTTACTAAATAAGGTAATTTATGAAATAAAAAAATAAAATAGCTTTCTCCCTAGGCTCCGTCAAATAAACTCTGTCAAATATTTAGACGGAGTTGAGAAAAAAACGTGTATTTAGTATCTAAGTGAGCAGTCACATGCAAAAAAACATGTTTTACATCACAATTGCTGCTAAAAGATAAAAAGCTTAAAAGATCTAAAAGAAATATTATTAAGTGTAACATGTTATTCACTAAGTTAAGTGATTGTTATTTTTTTTGTTGATTTTGTTATGTTTTCTACCATGCCTTTTAAAATTAGTATACAAATTAATAGAAAATTAAAAGTAATAAATGCTGTTATTTTTCTTTTCAAACTGTGTTTAATATTTTATATTAAAACATATAAAATATCATTCAGGTTTTCAAGCACTGTATCCATCAACTCCATATCATGTTTCTAAACTCCGTATAAAATATATCAACTCCGTCGCAACATTCTCAACTCTGTCTTGGTGAAAAAAACAATGGCTTATAAAATGTTAACTAATAGATATATATGAGGGACAAAAGTATATAAATGATGTAAATAGCTCAATGATTCGTATTTTATACATAATATAGCAGTAAATATACTGTACAAAATCAAGACGGAGTTGAGGCTGAGAACGCCTAATTCTGAGAATGACCCTTAGAATTTCGATTTCTTCATCCTGTCGTCATCCCTATTCGATTCAGTGAGAGCCATTTTAGACTTAGGAGTTTTTTCGCCACCTGTATGAGGTTCCTTACTACTGTTGGAAAGGATTGAAACCGGCGGCGAGTAATGGAACTCATATGCAGGCACGCAGGAGAACGTTGAATAGAGTATTATACACCATTCGAGGAAAAATCGGGAAGTACTGATTTATGATAGATTATATAAAAATGCTACCCACCCAACACATCGACTTTTAATCATAATAATGCGTAAATCATTTTATAATTACATTTATAAAATGTTGTTTTTTCATCTGTAACAAAACGGTAGGCGCCATATTTGTTAGCTGAGACAAAGCGTTACAAGTAACCGTTTTAAGTTTTGACTTCACTTAGGTATATTTACTATATACTTATTTACTATCCTAGTGACGTCACAGATCAAGCAAACATGGCGGCTAGCTTTTTAGCGCAAAAACTGAAAATGAATATAAAATACCTTAAAAAGTACTTTTAAATATTCCCCCATTCAGAAAATCTAAATAAAAAAAATCTTGTGATCAATCGCAAGATTTTCCGACCCGACATAACATAAGGGTCATTTTAAACCACATTTCAAAAAATGGTGTTGTACCCTATTGTGAATAAGGGCCGGTACACACGGACTGCAACCGAACTGCAATTTCTATGAGGGCTGTGCAGTTCAAATGCAGTTGGTTTGCAGTTTTCATAGTGATTATCGTTCAAATACAGTCCGTGTGTACCGGCCCTTATTGCGTTATTAAAAAAGTTAATTTTTTCTAGGCCTCCGCATTATGGCGACCATAAGCTATAGAAGGCATAGCAGGTATAACTATGACTATGGACGGTATAATAGTAATAATGGAGGTTGTAAAACCTCCATTGTTATTGTGCCTTCCAATAGCTAGAAGTCATTTGTTATCATATTATCAAGTGCCAGACGAGAAATCGAAGTGTTAATCATTTATCGTGTTTCGATAAGGTCAGGGCTTGTAACCGTTTAATTAAAAAAAACCCGAAATAGCCAAATATTTAGAATTATTTTATACTCTTTATGTGGAACTCCATAGTGTTAATACTTCTTTACTTTTAGGTTATTACTTCGCATTATTTTATAGCCTTATTAAACATGAAATAGTAAATGAAAGAACGATAAACAAACCGGTTTATTTGTATGGGGGCAAAAACCGGTTTCGAGCCCTGGATAACTATGTCCAGCTAAAGCATGATTATTGTTAGGCATAAGCATACTTGAATACCAAATTTTCTTTTCTTTTTTCTGTCATGCTTATGGTCTCCTGGGTCACTTTAAAACTGCGATTATGAGTTGATTGGCTGATTTACTTTATGTAGAACGTAACTGCGGCCGTGGTAGCCTAGTGGTTCAACCTACCGCCTCTCATGCAGAAGGACGGGTGTTCGAACCCAGCTTGCACCTCTGAGTTTTGAATTAACCACTGAGCTTTTCGGTGAAGGAGAAAATCGTGAGAGATTCAAGGATGTGTGTGAAGTCCCTAACCTGCACTGGGCTCGCCTGGTGACAGCAGCCCGACCCTCTAGTCATCAGAGCAGGCCTGTGCCCAGCAGTGGGACGGAGATAGGCTGTTGTTGTGGTGGTGGGACGTACCTGCGGCCCTCGGGCTGAGCTCGGTGCGCGCCTCGTCGTCGTCGCCGGGCTTCGGCGAGCGCAGGTGGTGGCGGCCGGTGTAGCCGCGCCCGCGCCCCGGTACCGACATTCTAGCCTGGAATCAGGACACAATATCTTTATTTACTTATTATGGATAATATACATGGTGGGTCAGATCCTATAGCGAATAATTAACCCAAAGTATCGGCTATCGATTCTAAGTATATTGTATAGGTCTTAAATTTTTTTAGTTGGTAAAAAAAAAAAAATTTTGTATAGGATTCAGGCGTCGCTCACACAGCCAATCCCATATAGGTACAATTTCTTTTTTTTACCAACTCGAAAAAAATTAAAGACCTCTACAATATACTTAGAATCGATAGCCGATACTGTGGGTTAATTATTTGCTATAGGATCTGACCCACCATGTATACCTAGCAGTAGTTATAAGTAGAATTTAAGTTCCATTGTGTGCCCTAACAGGGTGTCATGCTACTTCGGCGTCTGTATACCACCACTTTGTACATGACTACATTGATTGAATAAATAAAATACTATAAAAAAATACGAGTAGATCAAGACAACTACGCGACCTATCCTATTTACCTAAATATGAGCTGCCTAAGTATAAGAAAAATATATAAAAATTAATTAGGTACGCAATTGTATTAAGTATTATCATTTATTAATGTACTATGCTGTACAGTATCTTTTTTAGGGTTCCGAAGTCCACAAGGAACCCTTATAGTTTCGCCATGTCCGTCCGTCCGTCCGTCCGTCCGTCCGTCCGTCTGTCCGCACTATTGCTCGGAGATGCTTAGGTCTAGAGAGCTGTAATTTGGCATGAATATGCATATTAGTTACGCTGACAAAGTGGTACAATAAAATTCTGAAATATATTTTTTTATAGGGTACCTCCCCTACTCGTAAAGTGGGGATGTAATTTTTTTTTCTTGCGTACCCCATCGTGCGGCATATCGATGAATAGGTCTTAAAAAAATATTGTGGGTTTGTTAAAACAATTTTTTGATTAAGTGATGCGTTTGTGAAATATTAAGCTTTAAAGTGCTATTTTTTGTTAGAGTCACGTGTCCCCCCCCCCCCTGCCAGCTAAATGGTAGTATTTGGATGGCTGAAAAAAATCACGGTTGTGGCATATATAACGTAGTTGAAAGGAAAACTATCAGAGCTAAGTAGGCTGTACAAACTTACGAGTAATAGTCGACCAACCTATAATGATGATTTTTCTCGAGCGACAGGGGCGTCGGGCGGGCACGTCATACCACAGGCTAGCTAGATGCTAATAAGTCTTAGAAAGGTACTGTGGGCATCCTCAACTTCGGAACCCTATAATTTGCGCGTGGCCCGACACGCACTTGGCCGGTTTTTTAATATAATTAATTACCTGACCTATAACAATTGTTATGGATAAACTATTTCATTTCATTTCATTATAAAGATTTCAATTCTAGTTATTAATATTCAAGGTAAGAATACTTAAGTACTAATGGCAAAGTGAATTAATTTATGTTTGACTAACGACTGTCATATGCCTTCTCATCAATAGCTTGCCAATGGAAACTGGTCATGTGATGGAAACTACCTGCTGGTATCATATCAGGCAGTCCTTGAGTTGAGAGCACTATTCATTATGTCTTTAACCCTTCATATGCAGTCATTATAAGTGAACAAGTTTTTTTTCATGCTTTTCAATAGTACAGTTGAGTTCGCCAATATGTAAACACTTTTCCAACTTGCTCCATAGCATATTAATGAACTCAACTGTACTATCAAATACCGAGAAGGCTTGAAAGCATCCATATTATTGTGCATTGCTACACAAAAGGTTTATACCTCAATTTCACTAGATTCTCATTATTAATTCATATTGTATGAGAAAGCACAATAAAATTTTATTTGGAACAGCCCTACCACAAATGTCACAACACAGAAATACCTTCACTAAATCTGTTTAGCAACAGAGTCTAATTCTGTTTGAAGTAAGAATATTCAGTAGTATCAACAACTCAAGTTAGCTATTGCATTTTAAAATGGTCATGATTTATTTATGTTGGTACTTTTCCCTAACCTATAGCCCAAATACAGTTAGACTTTTTGGTAATTTATGTCACTAAATGAATAAGAATAGAGTTAACAACGCCGTTTGTTGTGATTGTGGTCAGATATAAATAACAAGTAAGTTAACCAAGTAGCCTTGGCGAATGTCATACGTAAACAATACTATATAAAATGCAACATATAAGAACACGCGTAAACACGTGACGCATTAACTTGAAAACAGTTGTAAACTCGTAAACATGTAACAGAAGAGAACAAAGAAAATGCATCAAAGCACGATTTGGTAAAATACGCGTTTATAGATCGAGTTCAATCATTGGTCAACCATTCAACAGCTTTAAGAAAATTACAATTTTACGCGAAAGAATCAATGAAAATGTCCACAAAATGAATCCATTTCTAATGAAGAACGAATATTATAAGTATTTAAAGCATAAATACGGCTTATTTCTCAAGTAAATGGATTTATATACCGGTCAAATCCACGACACAATTCAAAATTGACCTTTCTGCACTTTTTCGACACGTCTTGTAAAACAAAGTGAAAAAATATTTAAACGAACCATCGAATGTTTATACTGTTCTTACATAAATATTAAGTCGGTTTACTCACCAAATTAAGTGTGTGAACAAATAAGAACTTATTTATTTCCTAGTTGTATAGATAGACGAAATGCAGTCAGTTGTCATACGTTTCACTGCCATATTGGTATTGCTAGTGCGTGCGTAACCACCAAACGAAAAAACCGATAACGGAACGATTTTATTATCTGTTTGGCCTAATGTAATACGAGTTCAATAACAAAGAAATATTTGAATTTATCGCAATCATTGGTTTTATAATGTAAATAATTTTTGCTGGGATATTTTTACACACGAATATAACCTCAACTTTTCTTCGGCAAATGCCGGTTTACATCTAAACACCGGAACTTGCCGATCGAAAATGACATTTCAGTCAGTCATTTCAGGGGGTGAAGTGGAGGGGTGTATACGGGCGGAAGTGAAGCTGGAAAAACGATTTTTCCGATAAAACATTATTTTTACGTTACCAAAATGCAAAAAGCTTTAATATAACTGGAAAACATATACCAAAGAATTTATTTAATACAATTATTTGTGTTCATTTGTTTGTACAACAGAAGAATAGCCACTGCGGTTAATTTGTGGTGTTATTATTGATATTTTTATTTTACGTTCTTACATAAAGTTGTTGAAATTTATGAGTAGCTTTATTAAAGTTCGGCATTTTAACCGATTATACTCGTAGCAACAGAAACCTTCTGAAATAAAAAAGAAAATATTTTTTTTTAATTTAAAAAATGTCTGATGGCCATGGTGAACCAAATCAGCATCGCAAGGAGAGTGTTTCGGCAGCTAATGTGCCTAGTGACAGCCCCGTCACGGACCCTGGACAGGTCCGTGGGGGCACTCCAGTTGAGGCGGCTGCAGGAAAATTCGAAGGGCCCAGGGTCAAGTCTGGGGCCCTAAAAAAATCAGCAAGATATAGAAGTAGGTCGCTGTCGGCGTCTTCGGCTGATTCCTACAGTTCCACGTCATATACAGGTAAGTTTAAAAAAGTTGCATTTGTTTTTGCACTCTGCATGTTGGTATTTTTTTTTATGACTCAATCAAATATTACATTTACGTCCGAAGTATTGCTAATAAAAACAACAATAAATACGTTCCGATAATACGATTTATGATAAAATGGCTTTTGAGGCTATTTTGGAAACTCAGCCCTTAAATTCTTATTTTGTGACGAACCACATGTATCCGTCTGTCTGGTATTAGCAGGACATGTCTGGCTTTTTTGACTTGTGTCCGGCCAAATACTAATGTGTCCTACCTGTCCGGCCTTATTTGCAGGCTGTGTGGCCTATTAAAGCCTTGAAGTCTGGGCTTCACGGTAAATGTCTGGCCAATATAGGGTATAGCCCGGCTTTTTCAATTTAGGATATAGCAACACTAACCACTAGTCTGTTTCTTTGAATTTTTGTTCTGTCTGTGTTTATTTATTTTATATTGTAAAAGGAATATTAATAAAAGTATTTTCTTCTTTCTTATTTCTGTATTATCCACAGTTGCTGTATATATAGGCTGAGCTTTTATTGGCCTAGGCAAGCCCGAGGGCTAGGGCCCCTAAGCACTTGGAATTTGGGGCCCCTCTTTAAGCTAGTCTTTGGAGCTTGTGCACAGGTACCACCACTGGGCCTACAAGGCCCGGGCCTTGTAAGCCTAGGCGGAAAGCCAGCGTTCAATCTTAGCATGGTACCCTTGCAGGAAGAATGAAATAAACACTTACTATTATTTTGTTTCATCCTAGCTTTATGAATTTCTATTTATGACACAGCAAGCAATTGGAGACTGGTTTCATTACAATCAATGGCAATTATTATGGTATCCGTCAATGATTGATGGTAAATTATTATGATAAATATAACTTTGGAGTTTAATTGACTTGTCTCGGTCTAATAGACAAAATAGGTTGTACCTGAGTTGTAGTTTTATTGAATACTAGCTTTCTCCCCACAACTTTGTCTGCGTGGAACTTAGTAAAGTATAGCATTCCCACAGGAACTATGCGTTTTTCCAGGATAAAAATGAGCCCATGTCCTTTCCCCAAACTCAAACTCTTCATACCAAATTTCATCCTTCTAAAGTCTATCATAAGCTGAAAGATGTCCACTGCTAGACTGGACATAAGCCCCCCCCCCCCCCCAAAGGCCCCTCAGACCATTTTTGTAAGCCTATACCTACCTACTGCCTATACCAAATGTCATCAAGGATATAAGAAACTTTTTCAAGCATTTTCTTACGAATACGACGTTCAGAACACAACTTAGAAGGCGCGCGGCGAAGCACAAAAGCCTTTAACGCAGAGTGTTGTCTCTTGCTATAACCTCCTACTACTACTCCACTACAGCCTATTTGCGTCCCACTGCTGGGCACAGGCGTCCTCTCATCACGAGAGGGTTTGGGCTATCTATATAGTCCCCACGCGGGCCCAGTGCCCACACATCTTTGAATTACTTCGCAGATGTGTGCAGGCTTCCTCACGATGTTTTCCTTCACCGAAAATCTCAGTGGTAAATTCAAATTGAATTTCGCACATAAGTAAGCGAGTAATGCGAGCCGGAATCGACCCCCGACCCTCTGCATGAGAGGCGGTAGGTCGAACTACTAGGCCACCACGGCTTTTTGTTTACGTACCTACTTACTAGCTAATAAATGGTAGACGATTTACCAATTCATTCAGCAACGATCAATACAATCAATTAGATAACTGGGTCACCCTATAGAAGATGCACGTTAGATGATTAAACCTTTTCACTGTCAGCACAGTCGCTGTCGAAGCTTATATATATGCTTACTAGCTTGTGCCCGCGTCTTTGCCCGCGTTGAATTCGGTTATCGCGTTCCCGCGGGAACTATGCGCTTTTGCGGGATAAAAAGTAGTTTATGTCCTTTCCCGGGAACCCAACTATCTCCATGCCAAATTTCATCTCAATCCGTCAAGCGGTTGAAGCGTGAAGAGGTAACAGACAGACAGACAGACAGAGTTACTTTCGCATTTATAATATTACTAGCTTCTGCCCGCGACTTCGCCCGCGTGGAATTCGGTTATCGCGTTCCCGCGGGAACTACGCGTTTTTCCGGGATAAAAGTAGCCTATGTCCTTTCTCGGGACCCCAACTATCTGTATGCCAAAATTCATCTCAATCGGTCCAGCGGTTGAAGCGTGAAGAGGTAACAGACAGACAGACAGAGTTACTTTCGCACTTATAATATTAATTCCAGGATTATATAGTATAATATGGATTATGGATATATGTCGAGCAATATAATAATCAGGTCGTGCGTGTACACGTATACCTACTCGTACTTAGTTCAAACTACTCACCATCACCACCACTCACCACAACAGCCTTTTTATCGCGTGAACGTTAATCAGCGAGGTTTAAAGTTCAACTTGACGTGTGAGCGATCCTATAGGGAACAGGGAGATCCCTATTTAAGACTTCGAATATAGGCCCACGCAACGCGAGGGTTTGGTCTATAGTGACCACGCGGGCCCAATCCGGATCGGGGACTTCACTCACATATGTACATCCTTGAATTCGGTATTTGTGCAGTTCAAATAGATTTTCGCACATAAGTAAACACTTATCATACATATATAGGCTCTCCTCTCCGATGCGTTTCTCTGTGTGATAGAATCACAGACTAATAAGAGATACTACGTATCAGACGCACAACTGCCATACTGCCAAAGTAGCCAATAGAGATATACTGATTTCGATTTTGACAGCTTTTTTTTTTCTCTATTTGCAGATTCTTAGACCTAGGTTATATAATGCTAACAGCCTGCAGGGTAGGGCTAGGGGGGGGGGGGGGGTCCCACCTATCACTATACTATTCAAATTTCAGACGAGCACTAAAATAAAATACCATGTCGCTTATTTATTTATTTATTTTTATTCCGAAACCTTTTCTTCATTTTATCTAGGGCTTTTTGCTGCATTAAAGGCAGAGGACTTTTTAATCGAGAGACATCCGTGCCTTTCAAGATCTTGTTGATACTATTGCACCAATTAAACAATGTGAACTTAATGGTAATGCACAGAAAATATTCAGTCACAATGCTTTTGTGAAAATCACAGGTTAGGAAATCAAACGAGTACTTTGATGTAATACGCCGTTTTATTTCTTGTGATATGAGGCATGTGTGGGGTTCCCTCTCCAAGTACTCGTTTGATTCCTTTACAACGATTCCGAAATATCTCACTGCGTATTCTGAAGGATACGTCAGTCTCTTTTTTACGAAGGAATCATATTCTCTTTGCGAGATCCAATTATGTATGGAGTTTTCTTCAGTAGTAAGGTCTGCCATACAATTCCTACAATTTATCTTTAGCAATATTTTTCTTACTAACCACCCCGCAGTATACGCACGTGAGTGTACATTTAGCCGTTCACGTCGAGCTTGTGATTGAATATTTTCGACATCGAATCCACTCGACTGGTTGTGAAGCGATATGCTGGTGTCAGGGTATATTATTTCCGTAGGTTTAAATAAATTTTTCAATTGCAACAACTGCACACCATCGTCTTCTTCACAGTTAAAACCAGTCGAGTGAAATTTTATAAACCTTGTGATTAATAGAGATTTAAAAGTACTTATAAAGGTGTGGCAATTCGGATCCGTATTTCGAAAATTGTACGCCCGCACCTGACCAAAAAAATTCTCTATAGGGTCAGAGTTGAAATAACGCGGGCGCATAATTTTAATATTTTTCATTTGGAAGAATTGCCACAACCTTATTAAACTTCTTAAAGTTGTAGTCCAGTTTTTTAACGACGGCACGGATATCTCTCCACGCTTCTGGTCAGCGAACTTAATTTTTTCGAGCGTTTTTATAGCATCTCTCCAGAATTGGAGGTGTGGCGATTTTTCTGTAACAGCTTTTCTCAGCACTTTTCCTCGAGATTGTTTCGCACTCGTCGCGGCCCCATTGGTGCTGTCGAAGAGATCGTCGAAGAACGATATGGCCTCCGCAGTGTTCTTTAGCGTTTCGCTGACTGGCCGTCCATCCGAGTAGTGCGCTGTAACATAACAAATGTTGTATTAGGTATTCTTGAAACAAGAAATACACTAACGACCATGCACTGTTCGTTCGTTTTGTACCTTCTTCGCGACGCTTTTCACTACTCGATTAACTACGAAAGAGCAACAATTGGCAATTGTTCAAGTGCATTTATGTTATCAATTTGAATTTACCACTGAGCTTTCGGTGAAGGAAAACATCGTGAGGAAACCTGGACACATGTGCGAAGAAATTCAAAGATGTGTGTGAAGTCCCCAATCCACACAGGGCCCGCGTGGGGACTATAGCCCAAGCCCTCTCGTAATGAGAGGAGGCCTGTGCCCAGCAGTGGAACGCAAATAGGCTGTAGTAGTGGTGGTGGTGGCGGAATTTAAGTTATCGAGTCATTAAACTGACGTGGGTGTTGATTTCAAAGTTGATAAAAAGTATACAGAAAATATTACTACTTACAAAATTGAGAGGTATATGATAAGGCCGCGGCCACAGTCTTACTCAGGACTCTGGTGCAGTTCTTGACCTGGAAACCATAATAATATTATTTTGTACTTTAAGCAGCTAGATTTAAAATTCAATGGGAGTCTTGCCCTATGTAACGTTTTGAATAGACCCCTGGTCTAAAGCCAAACTGCCCGTCATTGGCCTATAATAAGTAATAACATATGGACGAACAGTGCCTAACAGAATATGTCAAAATATATGACGCAAACTGACATTAGAAAATACGTTCCAATATACTGATAACGCCTCTTTATAACGAAGGCCAAACGGGTGCCCGAGCTATTCGGGCACCCGTTTCGACGGGGCCATGTTTCTGAGGCTGATTGTGAATCCTTACTTATAATAGATCAGTGACGCTATCTAACACTTGGCGAGAACATTTGCCAGAGACATCGGTCTATGGGTAATTCAATTTGTCAGCAATATCTCTAATCTTGTTTTTTTATATGGGTCTCTCGTCACAGTACTATAATGGTGCTCATCAGTTCATTCGGTAAATACGCGTGACTGAGTCAAAGTGCGTAGAACATATACAGAACTCTCGGCAAGTGCACTCCCGCATGCTTGAGGTGTTCGACGCTGAGAAAGTCATCACCAGGAGATCTATAACTCTGGTCTTATTTTTGATTACTGCCTCAATTCATTTATCATGACTAGTCCCCGCGTCGACACCCAAACATGAAGGTTTAAAAGCTTAAACTCGAAGCGTGAAAAAGTAACACACAGACAGAGTTATTCTCGGATTTATAATATTAGTATGGATGCTGATAAGATAATATAACCAGCTTAGGTTTTTCCTTATGATGCGGCGATTGATGCTTGAATAGTACCTACTAATTAATACTGAGAACTATTTATATACCTTCATTTTGCAAATTTTTTCAGGAATGACATGTGTGTCATTCAATTTGTGAAGCAACCGAGCCTGAGCATGGCCGCAGTCCGTCTCGTACACATCAACGATGTCGCTCCACTTGCATAACTTGCCATCGTAAACAAGATTTTTAGTAATAAAATTGTTTCGAATCCCTTTTATTAAATGTGGAGGATCAAAAATCACACTCATATCTTGTCCCGATATTGTTATGACATCATCTGCAAAAAATAGTATTATTATACCAATAGAAAAACAACGTGGAATAGGAACATTTATCTTATCCTATATTATTAAACGAGCAATATTTGTAAAATATGTTGTAGTAGTAATATTTGTATAATATGTACAAACTAGCTTTTCCCCGCAACTTCGTATGCGCAGAAATATATACATGTAAAATCCCGTTTTTTCCGTTCGCGTGGAAGTTTCGGGAAACCCTCTCTTAGTGCTCCCCTATGTTACCTAAAGAACCTGCATGCTAAAATTCAGTTCTCTATGACTAGTAGTTTCAGTTTTGCGTTGATAGATCAGTCAGTCATCGGTCAGTTTCTTCTTTTATATATACAGGGTCAAGCAAAACGTCGTGACGATATTTGAACCACAGTTAAGTAACAGATATCGATTTAGCAAGTTTTTTTTTTCAAGGTGGTCCAAAAATAATATTGTATGGCCGACTATGGGATGGTGTGATCGATACCTGAATCCCATACAAAATATATTTTTTACCAACTCGAAAAAAAATTAAAACGAAAAAAACATGCTTAGATCGATAACAGATACTGCGGTTAAACACCGTCATAACGTTTTGCTTGACCTTATATAGATAGAAGATATTTGTAATAACGCTCTCGAAAACGGCTGATGATTTTATTGAAATTTGTCTATAGGGTTGTCGGGGGTGATAATTTGACAAATCGATCTATCACAGTCTCATATCTGGGGAAAGAGTAAAAAAAGTACAGATAAAATAATAGAAAAAATTGGAGATTATTTTGTGTGAAACAGACTCAATAAGTCAACACAGCATGTAAAGCAAATAACCGTAGGATTTCCCATTGATGGGCCTCAAGAAGAAAAGAAATATTTGAGTAGGTAATAAAAATTAACATACAGATAGAGAATTTCAATGTAAAAATTATAAAACAAGCAAAATAAATACAAAGGGCCGCAATTGAATAAGTGATTTACTTACTAGTCTGTTTCCCAGCCTTGATTTGATCTCTTCTTGTTTCTTCCAGAAGAGCGTTCAAGGCTGATTGAAACGACTGTCCTTGGTCGCAAATTAATGCAACGGGTAATAGTCCCGTATTTATTAATTCCCTAATAATTTGTTTCAGTATTATCCTCAGTTCTTCATTTTTTGTCGCCCCTGCACAAAAGTAGTAGACAATAGGCTGCTGCCATTTGTGGACTGCACCTCTAATCATAAATGATAGTGCATGGTCTGCATATTCATTTTGTTTTGTTTGTAAATGCACAAACCCATTCAGGTTATCATGCACTTTGTCGTAGTCCAAACCTGGCTCTAAAGACACTTCATCAAATATCAAAGAGCAAAACTTTTTATTTTCACTCCAAGACTTGACCTGAAATAAACAACAATTTATTATCTTCAACATAAAAATGAATCGCCGTGTGTTAGTCTGGCTAAGGGTCGAGAACTGCTGGACCGATTTGGCTGATCCTTTTTTGTTTTGTTCACCATGATTCAGGGAAGATTTAGAAAGAATACAAAGAAGGTTTAGAATCCGCAGATAAAATGTAGCTATCGAATAACTTATCTTCACATCACAGTTAGATATTTGTGAAGCCGTGGTGGCCTAGTGGTTCGGTCTACTGCCTCTCATGCAGAGGGTCGGGGGTTCGATTCCGGCTCGCACCTCTTAAGTTAAGTTATGTGCGAAATTCAATTTGAATTTACCACTGAACTTTTCGGTGAAGGAAAACATCGTGAGGAAACCTGCACGCATCTGCGAAGCAATTCAAAGATGTGTGTGAAGTCCCCAATCCGCACTGAGACTGCGTGGGGACTATAGGCCGAACCCTCTCGTGATGAGAGGAGGCCTGTGCCCAGCAGTGGGACACAAATAGGCACCTACAGTTAAATATACTTACATAGTTAGAGAAGTAATGAAAAAAGAAACTGGTTTGACCCGTATAAACCTGTTCCCGTATAAATATCGGTATAAAATGTATCCTGTTATTTCCAGGATCTCAAACTATCTTCATACCTCATCCAAATCGAATGTCGAAGGTCTAACAAACAGACACACTTTTATGTTTATAATATTAATATAGTATGGATTACCTCTTCTTTGATAGCATCAAAAATTTGCTTATTGATGCCGGGTTGCACGTTCAGTGATGAGATCATTTTGTTCAATGTATTTCGCGATGGCAGAATGAAAATTTTCCGCAGGAACTTGTAAGCTTTTGGGCTCTGTTTTAAAATAGACAGAGATATCATTTTTTCTTCCTCCGTAAATCGTCTGCCCTTTTGTTTCTTCTGACTTTGGGTAATTTGCATCCATATTATTTTCTTCGCTATTGGATTCATGTTCGACGTTAA
Organism: Aethes cnicana; assembly: GCA_963971205.1. NCBI lineage: Eukaryota > Metazoa > Arthropoda > Insecta > Lepidoptera > Tortricidae > Aethes > Aethes cnicana. Next base: position 1,259,153 of record OZ020300.1, read on the forward strand.
CATTTTGAATGACGTAGTTTTACAGAATTTAAGTGCTCTTTTCGCTCTCTTCATGAAGTCTAGCTGCTTGACTGACTTCCGGTACTCAATATAAATTTTGCGAGCGCTTGGCGATAAAGAAGTCACTCGGCGAATTATGCGTCTTCGGCGTTTCAATTTGGACTTGGGTGGTGATACAACCAAAGTTGCTGGTCCTGAAACGAAAAAAAAAAGAATATAAATATGTTTAATTGTTTTTCAATTGAAATTTGATGGAGTATCTAAGTAGGTGAATCGTATAACTTTGCTCAGAGGTGCGGGCAATGAATAATGGCGGTGGATTCCAATCCACCACCATTATTCATTGCCCGCACCGCTCCTCGCTGGCTGGAGCCAGCAGCCAATGCGGAAGACGATGCTTATTAGGATATTTCGGTGTATTACATTATGAAAGCTGATTAAATTCTCCATAACTTTCATTTTACACCATTGATCTATAAGTAAGGATTCACAATCAGCCGGAGAAAAATGGCCCCGTCAAAACGGGTGCCTGAACAGCTCGGGCACCCGTTTGGCCTTCGTTATAAAGAGGCGTTATTAGCATATTGGAACGTATTTTCTAATGTCAGTGTGCTCCATATATTTTGACATATTCTGTTAGGCACTGTTCGTCCATATGTTATTACTTATTATAGGTCAAATGTTTTACACTTTTTACGAATTCCCAATCGTTGTCTAGATAAAATCTCCGAAATACAGTTGATATAAAAAATAAGTTTTTTTGGAGTTTATAAAAAAAAACTGTATGGCCCAGTTGGGAATTGTTGGAGTGACAAATAGCTGAATCCCATACAAAATTACCGATCACGATCTCGAATATGGCTCTTTCAATGAAATATGGAACATAAGGATTTTCGGGGCGAAAAAAACATTTTTTTATATACTTTCTCCCGAGCTCGGTAGCCCAGGTACTAGTGATTCAGATTCAGATTTATTCAGTGCATACATGTAGTAGGTACATTCAGATGGTCATACAAATATATATCCTTTGACATGTTACCCGTGCAGGGTGTTGCATTGCATTACAGTATATTAAATTAAAGTAATCTACTTCCAAAAACATGCATTATATGGTCACATATCATATTATTTATATTATTATTATCATTACATCAAATATCAATTATTATTCAATACATTACAAAATTACATTAGAATTAGTAAAATCATTAATTAAAAAAATAAAATAAAATAAATAATTCTAAGAATACCTAAAGGAATGTTAAATTATATTTAATTACATTACAATTTAAAATTAGTTTCGCTGAGGAATTCCTCCAGACTGTAGTAGCACTTGTGTGCTAGGTATAATTTAAGTTTCTGATGTCTGTGAACTTAGCATATCAATTTCGGGCATCTCACAATCTGATGACAGTTCTAGTAGCATCCCCAATAGTTCTACAGTTCTTGATAGTTATTTTTCATAGTTCTGCTCATTTTCGAAAAATAACGGAACTTTAAAAAATGAGATGCTAACTTCGCGTACCGAAAGTTAGCATCTCAAGAATTTTCGAGTTTTCTCTGCAGTTCTAGTAGCATCCCCAATAGTTCTACAGCCCTCGATAGTTACCTTGAATAGTTCTGCCCGTTTTCGAAAATTAGCGGAAATTTAAAAAATGAGATGCTAACTTCACACTCGGAAACCTAGCATCTCAAGAGTTTTTGAGTTTTTTCGACAGTTCTAGTAGCATCCCCAATAGTTCTACAGTTCTTGATAGTTATTTTCCATAGTTCTGCTCATTTTCGAAAAATAACGAACTTTAAAAAATGAGATGCTAACTTCGCGAACCGAAAGTTAGCATCTCAAGAATTTTCGAGTTTTCTGTGCAGTTCTAGTAGCATCCCCAATAGTTCTACAGCCTTCGATAGTTATCTTGAATAGTTCTGCCCGTTTTCGAAAATTAGCGGAAATTTTAAAAATTAGATGCTAACTTCACACTCGGAAACCTAGCATCTCAAGAGTTTTTGAGTTTGTTCGACAGTTCTAGTAGCATCCCCAATAGTTCTACAGTTCCTGATAGTTATTTTCCATAGTTCTGCTCATTTTCGAAAAATAGCGGAAATTTTAAAAATGAGATGCCAACTTCACAATCGTAAACCTAGCATCTCAAGAGTTTTTGAGTTTTTTCGACAGTTCTCGTTGCATCCCCAATAGTTCTACAGTTCCTGATAGTAATTTTCCAAAGTTCTGCTCATTTTCGAAAAATACCGGATATTTTAAAAATGAGATGCCAACTTCACAATCGTAAACCTAGCATCTCAAGAATTTTCGAGTTTTCTCTACAGTTCTCGTTGCATCCCCATTAGTTCTACAGTTCCTGATAGTTATTTTCCATAGTTCTGCTCATTTTCGAAAAATAGCGGAAATTTTAAAAATGAGATGCCAACTTCACAATCGTAAACCTAGCATCTCAAGAGTTTTTGAGTTTTTTCGACAGTTCTCGTTGCATCCCCAATAGTTCTACAGTTCCTGATAGTAATTTTCCATAGTTCTGCTCATTTTCGAAAAATACCGGATATTTTAAAAATGAGATGCCAACTTCACAATCGTAAACCTAGCATCTCAAGAATTTTCGAGTTTTCTCTACAGTTCTCGTTACATCCCCATTAGTTCTACAGTTCCTGATAGTTATTTTCCATAGTTCTGCTCATTTTCGAAAAATACCGGAAATTTTAAAAATGGGATGCCAACTTCACAATCGTAAACCTAGCATCTCACGAGTTTTTGAGTTTTTTCGACAGTTCTCGTTGCATCGCCAATAGTTCTACAGTTCCTGATAGTTATTTTCCATAGTTCTGCTCATTTTCGAAAAATAGCGGAAATTTTAAAGATGAGATGCCAACTTCACATTCGTAAACCTAGCATCTCAAGAGTTTTTGAGTTTTTTCGAGAGTTCTCGTTGCATCCCCAATAGTTCTACAGTTCTTGATAGTTATTTTCCATAGTTCTGTTCATTTTCGAAAAATAACGAACTTTAAAAAAACAGATGCGTACTTCGCGTACCAAAAGTTAGCATCTCAGGAATTTTAGAGTTTTCTCTACAGTTCTAGTAGCATCCCCAATAGTTCTACAGTTCTTGATAGTTATTTTTCATAGTTCTGCTCATTTTCGAAAAATAGCGGTAATTTTAAAAATGAGATGCCAACTTCACAATCGTAAACCTAGCATCTCAAGAGTTTTTGAGTTTTTTCGATAGTTCTTGTTGCATCCCCAATAGTTCTACAGTTCCTGATAGTTATTTTCCATAGTTCTGCTCATTTTCGAAAAATAGCGGAAATTTTAAAAATGAGATGCCAACTTCACAATCGTAAACCTAGCATCTCAAGAGTTTTTGAGTTTTTTCGACAGTTCTCGTTGCATCCCCAATAGTTCTACAGTTCTTGATAGTTATTTTTCATAGTTCTGCTCATTTTCGAAAAATAGCGGTAATTTTAAAAATGAGATGCCAACTTCACAGTCGTAAACCTAGCATCTCAAGAGTTTTTGAGTTTTTTCGATAGTTCTTGTTGCATCCCCAATAGTTCTACAGTTCCTGATAGTTATTTTCCATAGTTCTGCTCATTTTCGAAAAATAGCGGAAATTTTAAAAATGAGATGCCAACTTCACAATCGTAAACCTAGCATCTCAAGAGTTTTTGAGTTTTTTCGACAGTTCTCGTTGCATCCCCAATAGTTCTACAGTTCTTGATAGTTATTTTCCATAGTTCTGTTCATTTTCGAAAAATAACGAACTTTAAAAAAACAGATGCTTACTTCGCGTACCAAAAGTTAGCATCTCAGGAATTTTCGAGTTTTCTCTACAGTTCTCGTTGCATCCCCATTAGTTCTACAGTTCCTGATAGTTATTTTCCATAGTTCTGCTCATTTTAGAAAAATAGCGGAAATTTTAAAAATGAGATGCCAACTTCACAATCGTAAACCTAGCATCTTAAGAGTTTTTGAGTTTTTTCGACAGTTCTCGATGCATCCCCAATAGTTCTACAGTTCTTGATAGTTATTTTCCATAGTCCTGCTCATTTTCGAAAAATAGCGGAAATTTTAAAAATGAGATGCCAACTTCACAATCGTAAACCTAGCATCTCAAGAGTTTTTGAGTTTTTTCGACAGTTCTCGTTGCATCCCCAATAGTTCTACAGTTCCTGATAGTAATTTTCCATAGTTCTGCTCATTTTCGAAAAATACCGGATATTTTAAAAATGAGATGCCAACTTCACAATCGTAAACCTAGCATCTCAAGAATTTCTGAGTTTTTTCGAAAGTTCTTGTTGCATCCCCAATAGTTCTACAGTTCCTGATAGTTATTTTCCATAGTTCTGTTCATTTTCGAAAAATAACGGACTTTAAAAAAATAGAGGCTAACTTCGAGTACCAAAAGTTAGCATCTCAAGAATTTTCGAGTTTTCCCTACAGTTCTAGTAGCATTCTCAATAGTTCTACAGTTCTCGATAGTTATCTTGAATAATTCTGCTCGTTTTCGAAAATTAGCGGAAATTTTAAAAATGAGATGCCAACTTCACTCTTCGAAACCTAGCATCTCGAGAGTTTTCGAGTTTGTTCAACAGTTCTCGTTCCATCCCCAATAGTTCTAAAGTTCTTGAGACTTTCTTGCATAGTTGTGATCGTTTTCGAAAGATAACGAAACTTTAAAAAATTTGACCTCACTTCACAGTCCGACAGGTAGCATCTCAGAAGTTATCGAGTATTTTGCATGAAATACATCCGAAAACACATTATTCTGCCTCTATGAGAACACTCAGCAAGAGCTCCAGCTATAAAATATTAAACACATTTCCACATTTCATTTCCAGTAAATGCCCGTACGGGAGTCAGAAAAGATGGATTTTAAAGAGTTCCCTTTAGCATCTCAGCAGTTTTCGATAAATACGCCTCCAACATGATTACAATAACTAACTTTCCTATTCTAAACTCGATTTGGAAATATTCGTCACGTAAACTATGTTCCTAATTAAGTATAAATACCTACAAACGAATGTTACTTCTATTTCAGCAGTTCTAGCGATCACTGTCCACATTTGTTGTACCTATCATCTCCAGTAGTTATTTTTAAAAGTTCTTGATATTCATATACATAGGTGTGCCTATTTTATACATATATATCTCAATTCTTTTGCTGGTGAAATCGACTACCACACATAATATTGAACTTGGTTTTCATTTCACAATTATGTTTTGAGGGGATATCATTGCTTTTTGTACAGAAATTAACCAATTGTTATGTGGGTACTATATTGAGATCTAACACTAATACAAACTTATTATTTGCGATCGGTGCGGTAGCCGTGTCTACTGCGCCGACCGCAAATGATAAGTTTGTAATAGAAAATTTTCATTCATGACTCATTCATTATCATTAAATTTATTTATTTATTTGAATCATTAAGTAAAAAAAATGATTTTGTATGGGATTCAGTCAGACGTCGCTCGCACCAACAATCCCATATATATATATTTTTATTTTACCTACTAAAAAAAAATTAAAAACCTATACATTTTGCTTAGAATCGATAGCCGATAGGTACTGTGGGTTGTGGGTAAATTATCTGCAATACGATCCGACCCACCATGTATAAACCTAACTAATCATCCATCCTTCGTTCTAGCATTATATTCTACTCTGACAATAGTTTGTGTTGTGTATACTAGTCGCGAACAGGTCGCACTGTGGCGGCGAGGCCGCGAGCAGAGAGCTGTAAAAGGGCGCGTGCCGGTAGAGCTGTGTGCGCGCCGCCGGCACGGGGGCGCAAACAGCGCGGGCCGGAGTCGCTTGTATTGTAGGTACCTACTATTACTTATTCTGTGCTTGTGGCAGTACTCGTTGGGTACATAAAGTTACAACAGTTTTTCTAAAATTCTTGTACCGTCAATCTTGTTTCGAACTAAAGTGTAATACTAATAAGTAATCGGAAATTTCAAGTTTTTTTATTTTTTCCTACGCTTACCTACACACAATTATCGAGCTGGATTCCAAATTTCATCCTTCTAGGTTACCTGGAAGTGGGTTAGATTTAGGTACTATATGTCAGTCAGTCAGTTCTAAAATTTACGAATTTTTGACCCTCATATCTTTATAACCGTTTGAGCAAGCTTCATGAAATTTGGGCTTCTATACATATTCTTATGGATATAATTGAACACGCGTAGTTTTGTGTGTTTACGTTAAAGAATCAATCAATCAATCAATCAATCAATCATTTATTCAGCAAATTGGCCACATAGGGGCACTTTTACACGTCAGAAAAGAATTTACTAGCGCTTCCTAGACCCATTGCTTGAGAAGAAGCGCCGCAACAAACTCAAGCAGAAGGCCTTTTTTCAAAATTTACACATAGTTATAACATTTACATAACATGTATAAAATATACATATCGGTACGTACTACAATTACATTGAAGGGATGTATAGTCCCTAACTTAAACTTAAATCTAAGATCTTAGAGATGTATAGTCTCCAAGGGTCCAGAAAAAAAAATATTATGGAGATGGCCTCCATTGTCAAATAAATATAAATTCCATAGATGTCGACAGTCTCAAAATGTCAATAAATAATGAAATACATCATGTATAAAAGAGTTCATTAATACATGTCAATAAGAACATGATGAGGTCTCTCGCTTAAAATGTTTGACTTAGTAATATATTTAAAGCTAATGATTATTTTTAAACGTCCTTGCAAGCATGAACAGACCGGACCCCACAGACAGCACCCGTTCACGAGCGTGACGCGTATCTCAGCCATCGCCTCCCTCAACCATTTCTTAGGGAAGGTGGCGACCCGATCAACGACGCTGCTGTAAGCAAGGACCTTAAAGCGAGCATGACATGCTCCAGCTGCTGGACAAATTTGGTAGTGAAAGAAAAAAAAAACCGGCCAAGTGCGTGTCGGGCCACGCGCAAATTATAGGGTTCCGAAGTTTAGGATGCCCACAGTACCTTTCTAAGACTTATTAGCATCTAACTAGCCTGTGGTATGACGTGCCCGCCCGACGCCCCTGCCGCTCGAGAAAAATCATCATTATAAGTTGGTCGACTATTACTCGTAAGTTTGTACAGCCTACTTAGCTCTGATAGTTTTCCTTTCAACTACGTTATATATGCCACAACCGTGATTTTTTTCAGCCATCCAAATAAATACCACCATTTAGCTGGCAGGGGGGGGGGGGGGACACGTGACTCTAACAAAAAATAGCACTTTAAAGCTTAATATTTCACAAACGCATCACTTAATCAAAAAATGGTTTTAACAAACCCACAATATTTTTTTAAGACCTATTCAACGATATGCCGCACCATGGGGTACGCAAGAAAAAAAAATTACATCCCCACTTTACGAGTAGGGGAGGTAGGTACCCTATAAAAAAATATATTTCAAAATTTTATTGTACCACTTTGTCAGCGTAACTAATATGCATATTCATGCCAAATTACAGCTCTCTAGACCTAAGCATCTCCGAGCAATAGTGCGGACAGACGGACGGACGGACGGACGGACGGACGGACGGACGGACGGACGGACGGACGGACGGACGGACATGGCGAAACTATAAGGGTTCCTTGTGGATTTCGGAACCCTAAAAAAAAGTTAATATTTGCCCAGCGAGACACATATCATGTTACTAGTCAATAATAATAACCTAAACAGTTGGCTTAAAAGGATTCTTATCATCTAAAAAGTCATTCACCGAATAATATGCCTTCTTTAAAAGGCGGCACTTAATGAACGACTTGAACTTTTTAAATGGCATATTAGCAACATCAGAAGGCAATTTGTTATAAAATCGTAGTTCCCAACAAACGAAGAGCTCACTTTACGAAGACGGTAACCAGTAACAAAAAGTTTATCCTTATTCCTAGTGTTAAAATTGTGAACATCACTGTTATGCTTAAAGTCGTGCAAGTTCTTACGAGCATACATGATATTTTCAAATATGTATAGTGACGCAACGGTAAGAATGTTTATCTCCTTGAATTTTTCTCTAAGGGAGACCCGAGACCCAAGTTGATATATTGCACGTACAGCCCGCTTTTGCAACACAAAGATGGTTTGAATGTCAGCTGCTCTCCCCCAAAGTATAATTCCGTAAGACATGACACTATGGAAATAACTATAATAGACTAGCCTGGCCGTCTCGACGTCAGTGAGCTGCCTAATACGCCTTACTGCATATGCTGCAGAACTAAGCTAAGAGGTATTGAGGTAGGTATAGAAGGGTCAAAAGTGGCACCAAGTGGCTCGTGTAATATTTCGCTTGGCGCTGGCTAGCCAGTTCTTTTGCTTGAACTTGGCTTGACTAGTACCTACTACCGCGACACCGGCACGTCAAATATGTTCTGCCGTAATATTAATACCTACCTAATGCAAATTAAATCATTTGCGCATTACAAATGTCATCTATAGGTACCTACTTAGGACATTAGATTTTGATTTTATTTAGATTTGGTCCGCCAGTCAAAATGAAAACAGGCGGGGGCTTTTAAACTTACAGCGCATTAAGTAGGTTCCTACCTAGGACCTAGACCTGGGCGAATCTTTGGTGAAAAGAAAATAGTTAAAGCCGAGTTTTCTCAGATATGACACCTCCTAGCTAGATAGACTTGTCGCCCCCGTAATTTCCTGTACCCCAAATTTCGTCCAAATCGTTACAGCCGTTTTGGAGATAGATTGGAAAAATAAGGAAATAGGTAAGTAGGTAAATAGAAATCCTATAGTTACAAGTTTTAATTAGCGTTCAAAGTAGGTAGTATACCTGGGCGACCGAGCTTTGATCGGGTGAAAATAGCTAAAACTGAGTTTTCTCAGATATGAGTATTCGAGCCCTAGCTAATGGCTTGGCCACAAGCACGCCACGCCACAAGCCACAACTTCGCGCGAAGGCGGCAGCGGCGAGCGTTTTACTGACACATTGCGCGCTACGGTTGCTAACCGATGCGCGGCGGGCGTCAAGATCGCGTAATGTGTTTATGTGTCCATAAAACACATGCCGCTGCCGCCCGTCAAGTACCTAAGAGACATGATTATTGGTTAGTTAAGACTTAAGAGATCATCTGTTACACAAAAAAATACGAGTACCTACTTACATAAATATTACACAATAGGTAGGTAGGTATATAATTATGTTCACAGTTCACACTACTACTACTACTACAGCCTATTTGCTTCCCACTGCTGGGCACAGGCCTCCTCTCATCATGAGAGGGTTTGGGCTATAGTCCCCACGCGGGCCCAGTGCGCATTGGGGACTTCACACACATCTTTGAATTACTTCGCAGATGCGTGCAGGTTTCCTCACGATGTTTTCCTTCGCCACACAGTAAACTTAGAGGTGCGAGTCGGAATCGAACCCACGACCCTCGGCATGAGAGGTAGGTCGAACCACTAGGCTACCACAGCTTTTTTCACACAACGGCAATGAAAACGGGTCTATGTAAGTATAGGATTTTCCATAGGTAAAAAGTGACCTGTTTTCATTGCTGTTGAGGGTAGGTACCTATACAAATGTGTGACAAAACAAACCCTTTAAATAAGTAAGTACCTACTTATAAAATTAGAATTTGAAATCGGTTTTATTTTTTTAATTAAAATTTTTTTTCGGCTACAGTTTCCAAACATGTGTACGATGGGACGTAAGTGTCACTGTAGTCTTTGAAAATGATGCCAAAATCATACACATGCTAACAAATTTCGAGGAGTTCCCTCGTTTTGTCATGGATCCCATCATCAGAACTAAACCAAATTATGAAATTAGTTCAAGTTGGAGATACACCTTTCAATTAAAAGAAGAATCAACGAAATCGGTTCACAATTGGCGGAGTTATGCGTGGTCATACATGAAAAAAAAAAAACAAATATACGCGTCGAATTGAGAACCTCCTCCTTTTTTTTTCGTCGGTTGATAAAAGTATGTAAGTAATAATAAAGGCTTTTAAAAATAGGTACTGCTATTAGTTTACTTAGACACGGAAATATACAATTTTATAAAAAAACAATAGACACACAAGCTGTCTTGTAACCTTGTAAGCTCACAAACTACCTACTTAGACTAGACAATCTAATCTATCCCTCACGGGCCCCATCGCTACGGGCGCACTGTCGCCCGCCACGCCACCACCACCGCACCGTCTACCAGCAATACTCAACCCGCGGGCCGCTCGCGCTCAGTTATCGGTAGTTGTTAGATGAGAGGATTTTTTGTGCCATTTTGAGCCCAAAAAAACCATGCAGCACTTGTAAGTTCTTAGTAAATTATATTTTAGGTAAAGAGGTTAAAAAATAATTTAAACAATCTTTGGCCATTGTCCCTCGAAAATAATTAAGACAGTGTTAAGTAAATTTTTGCGAATAAAGAGTTCGCATATGCGCGTATATTTTATATTACACATATATTAATAGGTACCTAAAAAAATTAACAATAACTTTGTATGGGAATCCGTGGTGAATCGAAGTTCACCGGTCCGACTAGTATTTTTTTTAAATTAGTAGGTACAGTGTAAACTCTTTATAACGAAACACAAGGGACCAAGCAGTTTCTATCGTTATAGAGAGTAGAGAGTTATCGTTATATGGAATGAAGAAAGAAAAACAACCAAATTCACGATAATTACGTAGGTAATTATTTTTTTCTTTATCTTTGTCTGTCTGTTAACTTTGCCTGATGTTTTTTGGTATGCCATTACTTGTTTTGTATGTTAGAGACCATCATTTCCAAGAAAATCAAGCCTAATGAGTAATGAATGATGCACGTGTTCAACAATTAACAATAACAAAAGCAAGACGGTTGTTTACAACCTCTCAGGTACGTTGGGACCTTAAAGGGTTAGTCGGCATCTTCTGTAGCTTGATAAGATAACGTCCACAGGTAATAAATATTTTCGGAGTCAAAATATGAACACATTTCTTCGTAATAGAGAATGGTTGTTGCGCTATAAAGTTTTTTAATGCGTGGTTTTTAAGGTAAACCAGCCAAATGGTGCTCATTTCGGAGTTTATCGTTATATAGAATGATGTTATAAAGAGTTTACACTGTATGTATTTTTTTTTCAATCAATAATTTTTAGTAGTATATAGTAAGTAATTAATCCCTAATAAACCATTTTTCATTTTATCTTGCGGCCCGCGGCTCCATAGCTCATAATGTATTTGCGGCCCTTATAAAAATAAGGTTGAGTATGACCTAATCTCTGCTCTTCTCTTCCCGATTCGGCAGGACGGGCGGCAGTTAAATGACATCGTGCGTGTGAGACGGCAATACAATAATGGGGGCTATCGCGTGTGAATTTGCCACTAGAGGCGCTAGTGTCGCGTGAGGTCCAATAAAATTCACTTTTCATTGGTTTTGGCGGTCTTCGTGACATAAATCATAATTTCTTTAATTTACCTGTTGAAAAGTGATCTCCTTCGTGAAATTATCGCAAATATGGATTATTTGGCGATGCATGTGAACGCTTTGAAAAATAAAGCAATTTTTCCGAACAAAACGGAACTGCACAACATTGCGGCACAGCTACTCGATATGATGATAGTTATTTATAATTAATAATCTCAATGAGATTCAAGATTTGACACTTTGTTTCAGCGATGATCTTATAAAGTCGCCTTTGACAGCTATACCTCTGGACCTTAGTCTACAGTGGCGCCAACTGGTGAGCAAAGAAACGATAGTCCCCATTGCGCGCAAGTGACAAAGACATCAGCAGTTTGGCACCGAGAACTTACTCATTTCTTCAAACCAGTTTTTTAGGTACTAATCAAATTGGGTATGATACAAAAAAAATCAATGTTTTTTTTTACATTTTTATTACGTATAATATAGGCTATTTAGCGATACTAATTTGAAGGATTTTAACTTTGGTTCCGTATTAAATTAAATATTGAATTTTGAAATTCATTGATATTCGTCGGTGAACATTGGAGGCATTGGCTGTATATACAAAGCCACGTCTGACATCAAAGAAAAAAAAACCTGTCAATGTCATTGAAAAATAAACATAACCTACAAATTTACAAAGTGATATTCTTAGATTAATAATCCTCAAGATTTGACATTGAGCGTACCCCGGTAAGGGATAGACGGTATAAATTCCTTTACACATAAAATAAATATTTTCGATTCTGCGCGTCTGGTGGGAATCGTACATTAGGAGTGGCAAGCAAGGCCGGCCCTCCTAATGGTAAGAGGTTACCGTCGCCCATAGACGCTTGCAAGTCTTGCAATTACCAGAGGCATGACTCGCGCGCGCTGCCGACCCTGTAAAAACCTTTTCACTCCCGGTTTGAAAACTAACTGCAGACGGTGATCTCCAGAACTGCCGAAATAGATGAGCATTCGTGTGTAGGTATTTATGATTGAATGATTATGAAATAAAGAATTGATTGATTGATGATACAAAAAAAAATAGTTTTCGTGACATGAATATTTCCAAATCGAGTTTAGAATAGGGAAGTTAGTTATTGTAATCATGGTGGAGGCGTATCTATCGAAAACTGCTTAGATGCTAAAGGGAACTCCTGAAAAATAATATTTTTCCTGACTCCCGTACCTACTGGCAAAATGTGAAAATCTCGATTATTATTGTTTTCTAGCTGGAACTCTTGCTGAGTGTTCTCATAGAGGCAGAACTATGTGTTTTCGAAAGTATTTCTTTCAAAATACTCGAAAACTGCTGAGATGCTAGCTTTTCTAGTATGAAGTTAGCATCTCATAAAATTAGATCGTACTTTTTTTTTCAAAATCGGCATATCTATGTTATATCAATATCAAGAACTGTATTACTAATGGAGATGCTACTAGAATTGTGGACATTGGGCGCTAGAACTGCCGAAATAGATGTAGCATTCGTGTGTAGGTATTTATAATTAGTGTCCGACCGAAATTTCGGTTTCGGTTTCGGCCAGTTTCGGCCAAAAAATCAAGTTTCGGCCCGAGTTTCGGTTTCGGCCAAAAACGGCCGAACCCTTCGGCCGCGCCGAAACTTACAACATCGTACCTTATTTGAAATAATGTATTTTTTTCACTTTATAGGGTAGTTAAATTTTCAAACAGAACCTCTGTAACTGTGCTGAAATTTCATTGTGATAAATCTTTGAAAGTAGAAACCTGTAATTATAGGTCGGCGAGATACACTCGGCGTCAAAATTATCGCGCCTCCTCGAAAAATAGTTTCAACCGACTTTAAACCCTATTTGATCAAGGAATATGATATGATTGTTAAGTACCGTTGGAAAGGTAATGACACTTCATTCGTTCTTTCTGGAAAAAAATAAAAAAAGAGATTTTTCATTGGGTCAAAAATTTATGGAAGTGACATTGCGGACAGTTGAAAAATGTTTATTCAAGTTTAACTTTATAACCATAAATGGATCACAAATTTTTACAAAAAATGCCTAAAATTAACTTAAAACCTAGTGTTACCCCCCCCTTGCCCTTATTACTGCCTCCAAACGGTCTTTCATCGATCGCACCAACTTCACGATGTCTTCTTGTGGAATGTTGACCCATTCTTCAATGACAGCATCCTGAAGGTGTTTCAGGGTGGTAGGGGCGGCATCTCGTGACCGAACCCGTCGCTTCAGCTCGTCCCAAAGGTGCTCAATCGGGTTTAAGTCAGGACTTCTGGCTGGCCACGGCAAACAGGGATCCCAACCTTCTCCAGATAATCCCGAACAATTAATGCAGTGTGGGAGCGAGCGTTGTCGTGCATTAATCTGAACCCTGAGCCGACGTAATCCGCATATGGAATCACATGCTCTTCCAGGATCTCGGCAATGTATCGGCGAGCAGTCAGGGACCCTTGGCCACGAGTGCCTCCAGTCCTGTAGACGCAGACAAGGTCGGTTTTGCCGTCTATAGACATGCCGCCCCAGAACATGCAAGAGCCACCTTCGTATCCCACTGTCTCTTCAATACAGACTTGAGCAAATGGCTCGCGCGACCTTCTGTAGACTCTGGCACGCCTGTCATTGGCAGCCCTGTGAGCCACGATATCCTTCTCCCGCAGTCTTCTTCTAATCGTAGAGACGCTAACTGATGTTGTCCGAGCTTCTCTGAGGCGTTGTTGCACCTAAACAGCACTGGCGAGGCGATTGCGTAGAGATGACGACACAAGAAGCGATCGTCTCTTTCAGATGTGCAGCGACGCCGACCAGCTCCATGTCTTCTGATGTAGCCCCCAGTCTCCTGGAACCGCTGGAATACTCGGCGGACAGCATGACGGCTTAAATTCAGTTGCCGAGCGACATCACACTGCCGAACTCCTGCTTGCAGTAGTGCAACCACTTGAGCTGATTCAGCAGCGGTAGTTTCCATGTTCTAGGGTTGATTTCTTGCTTCAATTCCTTAGATGTGTTCTCTTCGACGTCCGGATAGTGAATGATTGACATTTGACTTTGTACAGGCATTATATACCCCTGGAAACAGGCACAACTCGCTACCCTTCAAACGCGTATTTGGGCACTTTTTTTTTCAAAACGCTCTAATTCACAAACCATTGTTTCTTTTAAATTAAACATTGTTAATTAAAAACACATTAAACGTGCTTTCAATTGATACTAATATTAATTACGTAATATAATTGCGCTAAGGTATAGATTAGCTTGAATCTGATTTTCGAGGAGGCGCGATAATTTTGACGCCGAGTGTATTAATTTTAGAAAAAAACGGGCTTGCTAACATTTTTTCGACTTTTTAAGGACTTTTTTTTATTTTTATAAAAGGTTCGGTTTCGGTTTCGGTTTCGGCCGAAACTACAATGAAACCGAACCTTCGGTTTCGGTTTCGGTTTCGGCAAAATAACATGTTTCGGTCGGTCACTATTTATAATACAAACATAGTTTTCGTAACATGAATCTTTCCAAATCAAGTTTGGAATAGGGAAGATCATTATTGTACTCATGTTGGAGGCGTATCAATCGAAATCTGCTGAGATGCTAAAGGGAACTCTAGAAAACTAACATCTTTCCTAACTCCCGTACCGGCATTTGTTACAGAAATGTGAATGTCACGTTTTTTATTATTTTCTAACTGGAACTCTTGCTGAGTGTTCTCGTCTCTACGAGAACTATGTGGTTTCGAACGTATTTCGTGCAAAACACTCGAAAACTGTTGAGATGCTAGCTTACATTGTGTGAAGTTAGCATCTCATAAAAACTTGGTCGTTCTCTTGTTTATTCAAAAATATTCACACCTATAAGTATGGTATACCTAATGTGCATATGAATATCAAGAACGGTATAACTGCTGGAGATGCTACTAGAACTGTGGCCACTGATCGCTAAAACTGCTGAAACAGATGTAGATAGCATTCGTGTGTAGGTATTTATAATACAAACATAGTTTTAGAATAGAGAAGATAGTTATTGTAATAGTGTTGACGGCGTATCTATCCAAATCTGCTGAGATGCAAATGAGAATTATTGAAAAATACCACCCTTCCTATTATGAAAATGTGAAAATCACGATTTTTATTGTTTTCTAGCTGGAACTCTTGCTGGGGCAGAACTATGTGTTTTCGAACATATTTCTTTCCAAATACTCGAAAATTGCTGAGATGCTAGCTTTTGTAGTGTGAAGTTAGCATCTCGGAAATTTTAATCGTTAATAATTTTTTTCAGAAATAGGTTCACCCAATGGTATATGTATATGAATATCAAGGACTGTAAAACTAACATCTTGAGATGATACAATAAATATGGACAGTGATCGCTAGAACTGCTGAAATACATTCGTATCTAATCTACGTATGTATAATTAAAAACATAGTTTTCGTGACGTAAATAATTTCCAAATCGAGTTTAGAATAGGAAAGTTAGTTATTGTATAAGCTGGAACTCTTGCCTGAGTGTTCTCATAGAGGCAAAATAATGTATTTTCGGATGTATTTCATGCAAAATACTCGAAAACTCTCGAGATGCTGGGTTTCGGAGAATGAAGTTGGCATCTCATTTTTAAAATTTCCGCTATTTTTCGAAAATGAGCAGGACTATGGAAAATAACTATCAGGAACTGTAGAACTATTGGGGATGCAACGAGAACTGTCGAAAAAACTCAAAAACTCTTGAGATGCTAGGTTTACGATTGTGAAGTTGGCATCTCATTTTTAAAATTTCCGCTATTTTTCGAAAATGAGCAGAACTATGGAAAATAACTATCAGGAACTGTAGAACTATTGGGGATGCAACAAGAACTATCGAAAAAACTCAAAAACTCTTGAGATGCTAGGTTTACGACTGTGAAGTTGGCATCTCATTTTTAAAATTACCGCTATTTTTCGAAAATGAGCAGAACTATGAAAAATAACTATCAAGAACTGTAGAACTATTGGGGATGCTACTAGAACTGTAGAGTAAACTCTAAAATTCCTGAGATGCTAACTTTTGGTACGCGAAGTACGCATCTGTTTTTTTAAAGTTCGTTATTTTTCGAAAATGAACAGAACTATGGAAAATAACTATCAAGAACTGTAGAACTATTGGGGATGCAACGAGAACTGTCGAAAAAACTCAAAAACTCTTGAGATGCTAGGTTTACGATTGTGAAGTTGGCATCTCATTTTTAAAATTTCCGCTATTTTTCGAAAATGAGCAGAACTATGGAAAATAACTATCAGGAACTGTAGAACTATTGGGGATGCAACAAGAACTATCGAAAAAACTCAAAAACTCTTGAGATGCTAGGTTTACGATTGTGAAGTTGGCATCTCATTTTTAAAATTACCGCTATTTTTCGAAAATGAGCAGAACTATGAAAAATAACTATCAAGAACTGTAGAACTATTGGGGATGCTACTAGAACTGTAGAGTAAACTCTAAAATTCCTGAGATGCTAACTTTTGGTACGCGAAGTACGCATCTGTTTTTTTAAAGTTCGTTATTTTTCGAAAATGAACAGAACTATGGAAAATAACTATCAAGAACTGTAGAACTATTGGGGATGCAACGAGAACTGTCGAAAAAACTCAAAAACTCTTGAGATGCTAGGTTTACGATTGTGAAGTTGGCATCTCATTTTTAAAATTTCCGCTATTTTTCGAAAATGAGCAGAACTATGGAAAATAACTATCAGGAACTGTAGAACTATTGGGGATGCAACGAGAACTGTCGAAAAAACTCAAAAACTCTTGAGATGCTAGGTTTACGATTGTGAAGTTGGCATCTCATTTTTAAAATTTCCGCTATTTTTCGAAAATGAGCAGAACTATGGAAAATAACTATCAGGAACTGTAGAACTAATGGGGATGCAACGAGAACTGTAGAGAAAACTCGAAAATTCTTGAGATGCTAGGTTTACGATTGTGAAGTTGGCATCTCATTTTTAAAATATCCGGTATTTTTCGAAAATGAGCAGAACTATGGAAAATTACTATCAGGAACTGTAGAACTATTGGGGATGCAACGAGAACTGTCGAAAAAACTCAAAAACTCTTGAGATGCTAGGTTTACGATTGTGAAGTTGGCATCTCATTTTTAAAATTTCCGCTATTTTTCGAAAATGAGCAGAACTATGGAAAATAACTATCAGGAACTGTAGAACTATTGGGGATGCTACTAGAACTGTTGAACAAACTCAAAAACTCTTGAGATGCTAGGTTTCCGAGTGTGAAGTTAGCATCTAATTTTTTAAATTTCCGCTAATTTTCGAAAACGGGCAGAACTATTCAAGATAACTATCGAAGGCTGTAGAACTATTGGGGATGCTACTAGAACTGCACAGAAAACTCGAAAATTCTTGAGATGCTAACTTTCGGTTCGCGAAGTTAGCATCTCATTTTTTAAAGTTCGTTATTTTTCGAAAATGAGCAGAACTATGGAAAATAAGTATCAAGAACTGTAGAACTATTGGGGATGCTACTAGAACTGTCGAAAAAACTCAAAAACTCTTGAGATGCTAGGTTACCGAGTGTGAAGTTAGCATCTCATTTTTTAAATTTCCGCTAATTTTCGAAAACGGGCAGAACTATTCAAGATAACTATCGAGGGCTGTAGAACTATTGGGGATGCTACTAGAACTGCAGAGAAAACTCGAAAATTCTTGAGATGCTAACTTTCGGTACGCGAAGTTAGCATCTCATTTTTTAAAGTTCCGTTATTTTTCGAAAATAAGCAGAACTATGAAAAATAACTATCAAGAACTGTAGAACTATTGGGGATGCTACTAGAACTGTCATCAGATTGTGAGATGCCCGAAATTGATATGCTAAGTTCACAGACATAAGTTTCTGCGCGAATTTCACATTATTTTCCTCTGACTTTATATGATCTGGGATTCTATTATAATATTTTGCTGCAGCATAATTTGGGCTATTTCGAAACAATTTAGTACTTGCTTTATGTATGACCAGTTTATGCTTAAGGCGAGGAGTTTTACATTGCTGAAAAATGTCAGGCTGGTTCCGCACTAATATTCCTAGCTCCAGAATATACAGGCACGGCAAGGTTAATATGTTGTGCTCTATGAAGTGGGGTCTACAGCTGTGAGGACACTGGATTCCTACAAGAATGCGTATGCATTTCTTATAGTGTTGTATATCACGCTCAAATTACCTGCTAAATGTACAAGTGATGCAGTAACTTTTGATTTTGATGCAGATTCCCTGTTTCCTGTCACCGGTTCTGAAAATAACGTGTTAGATTTGATTATAATTTGATTTATCATTTTATTTAATGTCTTGAGACTGCAAAGTGTTACAATACGACCAAAATATATTTGAATTAGTCTAATTCAATTTGGTTAATATTCTAAACTAGCTTCTGCCCGCGACTTTGTCTGCGTGGAATTTGTTAATAGCCTTCCCGCGAGAACTATGCATTTTCTCGGGATAAAAAGTAGCCTATATGTTGACCAGTGTTATAAACTACCCCCATACCAAATATAGTATCGTTCATATAGTCCCTTTGACTTGATAGTTTCTTTTAATTTTCAATTTTCAGCCGCGACTTCTTCTACATAATTATTATTTATATGTATAGATTTTTCCTTTTTTTCTCTGATTCATTAATCTCTTATGAATAAATAGTTTAGTGCCAAAATTCATTATTTAGGTAATAGCAGACTGGTTTAAAGAATGTTTTAGTGAACTCATCAATCATTTCCTTTTTACTGGACAATAGGCAGGTAATCTAACAGTAGGTAATCTGCATAACGTGTTTCTTGAAAGTGTTTGTAATCTAGGATTATAATTTAATTTTTCCCGTTCCCGTGGGAAGATCGGGAAATCCTTTCTTAGTGCTCCCCTACGCTCCCCAAGGAACCTGCATGCCAAACTTCAGCTCTCTACGGTGATCCCCGCGACCTAAACATTAAAATGTAAAAATCCCATTTTTTCCCGTTCCCGTGCGAATTTAGGGAAGTCCTTTCTTAGTGCTCCCCTACGCTCCCCAAGGAACCTGCATGCCAAATTTCATCTCTCTACGATGATCCCCGCGACTTCGTACGCGCCTAAACATTAAAACGTAAAAATCCCTTTTTTCCCGTTCCCGTGGGAATTTCGGGAAGTCCTTTCTTAGTGCTCCCCTACGCTCCTCAAGGAACCTGCATGCCAAATTTCAGCTCTCTACGACCAGTAGTTTCGGCTCTGCGTTGATATGTCAGTCAGTTTCTTCTTTTATATATTTAGAAGCTAGATAGATAGATAGCTGTTTCCTGCGACTTCGTACGCGCCTAAACATTAAAATGTAAAAAACCCATTTTTCCCGTTCCCGTGGGAATATCGGGAAATCCTTTCTTAGTGCTCCCCTACGCTCCCCAAGGAACCTGCATGCCAAATTTCAGCTCTACGATGATCCCCGCGACTACGTACGCGCCTTAAAATGTAAAAAAAAACATTTTTTCCCGTTCCCGTGTGAATTTCGGGAAGTCCTTTCTTAGTGCTCCCCTACGCTCCCCAAGGAACCTGCATGCCAAATTTCAGCTCTACGATGATCCCCGCGACTACGTACGCGCCTTAAAATGTAAAAAAAACATTTTTTCCCGTTCCCGTGTGAATTTCGGGAAGTCCTTTCTTAGTGCTCCCCTACGCTCCCCAAGGAACCTGCATGCCAAATTTCAGATCTCTACGATGTTTCCCGCGACTTCGTGCGCGCCTAAACATTAAAATGTAAAAATCCCTTTTTTTCCCGTTCCCGTGGGAATTTTGCAAAATCCTTTCTTAGCGGATGCCTACGGTATAACATCTACCTGCATGCCAAATTTCAGCCCGATCCGTCCAGTGGTTTGGGCTGTGCGTTGATAGATCACTATATCAGTCAGTCAGTCAGTCACCTTTGAGTTTTATATATTTAAGATGTTGGGTATGAGGGTCACCGCGAGCGAATTCGCCGCTAGCTAGAGGTGCTTGAGTTCTATGAGGTGCAATGTTGCCAATTTAGCAAATTATGTGCCATATTACACGGCACATTGGCAACACAGAGATCTCCGAAACCTCAAATGTCACAGTGAAATTGACACTATTGTATGAAATGACAAACTTCGATATTGATAACCAACACCTTACAGACAGTGGCGCCAACTAGTGAGCAGGAATACGGTGGCCCTCATTGTCTTCATACATAGGTTGATGCAGTGGAGTGCACTCCATAGAGCCAAAAATAAATGAATTTGGGTATTATTGTAAAGAACCAAAACCAACCAAAACCAAGAATAAAGGTCGCGGGAACGCGGTGGATGCGAGTGGCACAGGACCGGTCTGAGTGGCGCGCCTTGGGGGAGGCCTATGTCCAGCAGTGGACGTCTATCGGCTGAAATGATGATGATGATGATGATGAACCAACACATGAACACAGTGTGGCTTTAATTACTTAATATACTCATATTCAGTTAAATACTAAACAACTACCTGTTATATGTTGTGGTAGGTTTTGAATTTCTCGAAGAAGCTGCCGAGTTGCTGTTGCTGGTTGCTCATGAGATGAACCTGAGAAAAGAACAGTAAATACTGATGATTTTTTTTTAGTTCATTTTACCCCTTTATAATCATCAATATATATAAAAAACTATTCCGTTACTGACTGATTGACTGGCTGACGTCAACCCACAGCCGAAACTACTGGTTGTAGAAAGCTGAAATTTGGCATGTAGGTTCTCTGAGGAGTGTAGGGAAGCACTAATAGAGGTGTTACCGAAATTCTGACGGGAACAGGATAAATGGGATTTCACGTTAATATTTTGCATACGAAGTCGCGGACAAAAGCTGGTTATATACATATGATGGCAAACAAAGACAGTGAGTCATCTTAATAAAGCTCCTAGGATTGTGAGTAAAACAATCTTAAGTGTAACAAAATTGATTTGCAACATTCGACCCGAACAAACATACATACATTCAAGTTAAAAAAGCTTTTAAAAACAGTTACAATTTTATAAAACAAACTCAAATTACCTGGTAAAGGTTCCTGAAATGTAATTGCTGTTACTTTTGATGCAGATTCTCCTGTCCCTATCATTGGTTCTGAAAAAAACGTGTTAGATTTGATTATCTTTATACAACCAAAACAATAAAGCATGGCGCCAACGCTGAAACGACCCTTCGGCGCATATACTGATATTACTGATTACTGACCCTAGGCCGTTTTCAAGCATGGTGCAATAGGCGTTAGACACCATAAATAAACGGCGCTCTACAAATTCTAAGCCGCAGGCACCATGATCCTTGCGCCTTCGTTGCTTGTTGCTTATAGTACCTATATTATACTATTAAATAAATATATTCAAAAAAGACTTTATTTTCCTCGAGGATTCAATTTTACATAGTATTTTCTACGTTAAGTACTGTTAGTTTCCAAATTTCACTCCAATCCGTCCAGTACTTTGACCTATGCGTTGATAGATCAGTATAATTTACTTTTTATGTTTAAATTATCTGGAAGTTACCTGCAACTCCCAATGTTTCGTCACTTGAAGGCTTGGGTTTGCAGTATGAATGATCGTCATGCAGTTTATGAGTATCATAGCAGTGATCAAGCATGATGTGATCTGTAAAATATAATCAGCAGTTGAAATATAAAATTAACACACAAAACAAATAACAAAGTAAGATGACAAGTTTGGCTTAGTTGACCCTGCCCACTGTTGTGACAGCCGCTCATTCAAATCCCGCCAAGGGAAAACTTCATGTCATGATGATGAGTATAAATGTTTGTACCTGAGTCATGAATGTTAAGTATTTTTATACGGGGTTAAGCAAAATATTGTGACGATATTTTACCCACAGCATTAGCTACTATCCATTCTAAGCATGTTCCTTAAGTTTTTATTTTTTTGGAGTTGGTACAAAATTAAGCCCTTATCCTTTTTGTACAACTATCATTGACCTATAATCAGTAATAACATATGGACGAACAGTGCCTAACAGAATATGTCAGAATATATGGAGCAAACTGACATTAGAAAATACGTTCCAATATGCTAATAACGCCTCTTTAAAACGAAGGCCAAACGGGTGCCCGAGCTATTCGGGCACCCGTTTCGACGGGGCCATTTTTCTGAGGCTGATTGTGAATCCTTACTTATAATAGATCAATGACAACTATAATTTTCTTTGCCTTGGTAATCAGGTTATAGCCCGGGTGACACTGAATGCGTCTGCGGCTTGTCTGCACAGTATAAGCACTAGTTCTCATGACGTCACACCACGGGCGTGCCGTACTGCAGCCAACAGCAGCCGCACGGCTCGCAGGCGGTGTGGCAAGTCTTATAAGAACTAATGCTAAATAGTGCAGCCGAGCCGCGGACGCATTCGGTGTGACCCAGCCTTATGATTCAGAAAATACCATGCCACAAAAAAATAACCTAAAAAATACCATGGCACAACTGGACAATGAAGACTTAACAGGAGTTCGCTTTGAGCCCTGCCCGTGATGGATGACAGAGTGTTGCTGTGCAACAGCAAAAACCAACTTAATGCTATATTTACTAGGGTTCGGTCTGCTTTTTTATACATTTCTTGACCTGACTGGCTGCATGATCGGCAACACCGTTACTGCGGGTATGGTACGGGGGTGAACAAATAATAAGGTTGGATTTTGAGGTTAGACCTAATAAAGTCATTTATTAGGTATTAATTCAATCTGAAACTGACTTACCAGGAGGTTCAGATTCTTGAGTAACACTCGACACACCACTTTCAATCTCTTCTTCAGAGAATAAAGTTGGATAGGAGCCGAGACGCACGTGAGACTTCTCTGTGATGAACCGACGTTCGAAGTGTTTATGACAAACATGCATTTTTCGTAGTTCTCGAACACTTAAGTTACGAAGTCTACTACTATTAATGCACTGTAACCACTTCTTGAGTCCTGTCTCCGATGAGGGAAATCGGTGCAGTTTAACGTCCTTTCGTATACTAGCACAATTTTCCACACAACACTTGTAGTACATTATGGCTATGCAAAAACCAAGGTACTATGTATTACTGTTTTAAACTGAGAGGATAAGCTCGGATTCAAAATCGACGACACTTCACTCGATCACGGATAAAACAATAATAGTTAGTGCAGCAGGAAACACATGAACACGACAAACAACTGTCAAGTGTCAAATAAAGCAATATGGCGTTGGTGCTGGCGGCAGGAAATTAAAAAAAAAAGGGGGCTCAGTGTAGGGAAGCAGGTAAAACGTCAAAATCAATTTCAGTAACCAATCATATAACGGCAAATAATTTTGTTTGAAGATTATAGGCCGTGGATAGAATCAGAAATGAGCATATCCTCAGAACTGGGGTCACCGACATAGCCCGAAGAATTGCGAGCCGTAAGTGGCGGTGGGCGGGGCGCATTGCTCGCAGGACTGATGGCCGATGGCGCCGGAAAGTTCTCGAGTGGCGCCCGCCAACCGGGAGACGAGCTGTCGGTAGTCCTCCAACAAGATGGAGCGACGACTTGTAAAGGTCGCGGGACGGTGGATGCGAGTGGCACAGGACCGGTCTGAGTGGCGCGATGTGCTGATGCGCGTGATGATGATGATGATGATGATGATGACGATGACGATGACAACGCCGACGACGACGACGACGACGCCGATGATGATGATGATGATCAATACATCGACACATGTTTAATTTTGTCGCTCGACTTCGCTCGACAGATTTAAGTTTAAGTTAGGGACTATACATCCCTTCAATGTAATTTTAGTACGTACCTATATGTATATTTTATACATGTAATGTAAATTTTGAAAAAAGGCCTTCTGCTTGAGTTTGTTGCGGCGCTTCTTGTCTAGGAAGCGCTGGTAAATTCTTTTTCTGACGTGTAAAAGTGCCCCTATGTGACCAATTTGCTGAATAAATGATTGAATTTGAATTGAGACAGCGGCAGCGGCGAGCGTGTTACGGGCACATTGCGCGATCGTGACGTCCGCCGCGCGTCTGTTAGCAACCGTCGCGCGCAATGTGTGGGATCGTCTTACTACAACGCGACTATTACGCGATCAATCAAACATATTAAACTAGAGTAGGTGTCCTAATTGACATTCGCTTAATCGTCACCAGCACACGCCAGCAACCACGCGATGGCCGCATCGCTTATGGCTTATCGGGTAGGTTGGGGGCGCTGCGGTCGCCACTCCAGTCAAGCCACCTAGGCGGATAGTCTGCAGTAGCGCCTTCAGATGGCGCTGCCGAGGCGAAAACGGTTGTGACGAGAGTGTGTTTTGTTTTGTTGCTTATCAAATCCGCTGGACACGTTTTCAACTGTTTCGCCATATAAGACTGCGCTCCTTCCAAGACACATTCCACACTCCACAATAACGCCGCCGCTGGCGCGCGAAGTGATGGCCGAACCGTTACTACGTCACTAAATATCTGGACCAGACAGAGGAAACGCAGACGCCTTTTCTCGCCCCATCGCGCCTAATATGAATATCGCTCGTAAAATGTCCACGGAAAATGAACAATTCCACCCGCATAATGACAAACACATAAATAAAACATGCCACCATCAAATGAAGCTGCGTGAGTTGTTTCAGGCGGTTTTGCATATTACAGAAATCGGTTGTCTATAAAGTCGGTTTATGGACGATAATTTTACGTGATAACGTCATAAGAAAACATTAATGAATATGTCCCGTTACGTAGGACATACATCGCCATGGACATACATGGACATACATTGCGTCATGCTTTTTCGTGGGCACAGCCGGCGTTCATCAATTTATAAGACGCCGGATTTTCTGCCCGCTACGCGGAGAGAAAATCTCACTTCTTGGGCAAGGCAAGACGTAAAACTTTTGACAAACCACGGGCGGTAATTCATAAAGCCCCAGATCGCATATTTATGGCCCTGACCTTCGGTTCGGGCCACAGAAACCTGCGATCTGGGACATTTACGAATTCACCCCCTAGGTCTGTAATGTACTATTTTTAATAGTGAAAATCTATACGGCTATAATTTAACGATGCATCTTTAACTAGGTATCTGATGGAACTTGGACTGCGACCACAGAATATTTAATAGTTAACTATTCAGATTCAGATTCAGATGTTTTATTGGTAATAAACATTTACATTGGTGGATTACATGAGAATAATAGTACATTCATATAATTAAAATAGTTTACATTATTTATGATTTTAATTTATAAAACTCGAGTATATAAGTATATATATATCATAACTGCGGACGGACCAGGGACTTCACTCACACACACATACACACACAGCTTTAAATTTCCACCCGGATGCGTGCAGGTTTCTTCACGATGTTTTCTTTCACCGAAAAGCTCAGTGGTAAATTCAAATTGAATTTCGCACATAAATAATTTCAGAGGTCCTCTGAGCCCGATGAGAGGCTACCACGGATTTTTAGTAAACCCTCATTCAAATAGGCAAAGAATAGATACTAACCATAACATACAGAATGGCCACGTAATCACCGGCCTGAATCTAGCCGGCGCGCAACTCGCGCCCAATACGGATGACGACAGCTTTTTTTTCCTTAGTCTATCAGGAAGATTATTGAAAAGTATTGGACACGTATTTTTTCTTTTTTCACGTAATTAAACTTATACGGAGATAGGTATATTGAGTTGAAATGTCGCGTGACGTCACGGTTAGTTACGATTTATACCTAACGGTGACGTAGTTAGCCCCCACTCTCCAACTTTAATGCGTTTTAACTTAGTCATACTTTGTTAATTTGATAAAACAAAAAATACATGTCTAATATTTTTTTATTACCTGACTGACGGACTAATTAGAATTTCGATTTCTTCACCCTGTCGTCATCCCTATTCGCCCTTACCGTCATTCATTTCATCCGGAGAGGAAGAGTGAATCATTGGCCCGCGTAGTGGTACACACACATTTACAAGTGTACAGACGTCCTCGCACGCAAACATTGACACTTCATTCGAATTGTGTTCGAAATCGTGCTTTTATAGGCCGAGTTTATGTTGCCAGCTGTGACCCATTAGAGATGTAGGTATAAAATAAATATCACTATATTATACTGTATATACCTATGTATGTATAAGAAACTAAATCCACACTTAATAGGCTATGGTTGTCGCTACCTTGGCCAATCAATTTCATGCCGCCAGCAGTGCAGCTTGAAGCATAGTTAGCGTGGAGATAGCTTCTTTCGCGTTTATTTGTTTACTAGTTTTTACCGGCAAATGGGGTTGTATTCAAATTTTATACTAACTTTCATCCCCTTTATTCTGAGTCTTAAAGCACAAAGCAATTATTTCTGGGATTCAAAATATCCTGATAGATAATGCAGCTCTTTTTAAAATCGGTTAATTACATATAAAGAAAGAAATATTTTGTCGTTGTGATGACCCGGGCGTCGCTTATATTCCTTAGTAGCTTCTGCCCGCGTGGAATTCGGTTATCGCGTTCCCGCGGGAACTATGCGTTTTTCCAGGATAAAATGTAGCCTATGTCCTTTGCCGGAACCCCAACTATCTCCATGCCAAATTTCATCTCAATCGGTCCAGCGGTTGAAGCGTGAAGAGGTAACAGACAGAGTTACTTTCGCATTTATAATATTGAAATATATAATATATGAAAATCCATTCAGCACTTTTTTTAGTTTATCGCGAACAGACAGACAGACGCGGCGGGGTGCTTTACTTTATAGTATGTAATGTAGTGATAGTGATATTAGTGATACCTAATCTGAAACCACATGGTTGGCCAATCAATAGGGATGACGACAGGGTGAAGAAATCGAAATTCTAATTAGTCCGTCAGTCAGGTAATAAAAAAATATTAGACACGTATTTTTTGTTTTATCAAATTAACAAAGAATGACTAAGTTAAAACGCATTAAAGTTGGATAGTGGAGGCTAACTACGACATCGTTAGGTATAAATCGTACCTTACCGTGACGTCACGCGACATTTCAACTCAATATATCTCCGTATAAGTTTGATTATGTGAAAAAAGAAAAAATACGTGTCCAATACTTTTCAATAATCTTCCTGATAGACTAAGGAAAAAAACTTGTCGTCATCCCTATTTTCTGCGCCCAGTGTGGCTGGAAGCATAGTACAATGGAGACGTCTTCTTTGACATTTATTTACAAGACTAGTCATTGCCCCCGACTTCGTCCCGCGTAGGCTTAGAATTTGCGTATCTGATGATATTATATAGATATATCTAGATGGTAAGTTGTAGAAGTATTGAAAAACTGGTTAGACCCGTAAATATATCGGGATTTAAAAAAGTATAGTATTCTATCTTATTCCCAAGGTCTCAAACTATCTTCAAACCAAATCCGAATCGCTCTAGTCGTTTCGACGTGAAAGAAGGAAGAGCAAACACACTTTCACATTTATTAGTACGGTAAGTAAGGACATTCATATCGAAGTTGTGTCAACGCATCACCTGTAAGGCTGACAAGACAAGGTTCTTCCACAGCATTTTTTTTTTGTTATGGCACTAGTGAACTGTGTGCCAGTACTGCCAGTGTCTAGTAAAAAGCTAATTTCTTTAAAATCGATGTAGCTGTTAAACCGAATGCGGAATCAATTTATACAAAATGTAAACAATATGTTATCTAATCTTATCCTATTTCACACCCCTCTTGTTTTTCTTACCTTATCCTGTATCTTGACGTTTAAATTCAACGACCCCGCGACCGTCAGAGATTATAATTCTTTTTGTAAACATAAGGTGATACTTTAAGTATTGGTCAACATTTGTAATTTTCACAGTCTGCTCGTAATATATGGAGTATGTAACTACTACTACTCCTACTACAGCCTATTTGCGTCCCACTGCTGGGCACAGGCCTCCTCTCATCATGAGAGGGTTTGGGCTATAATTTGGACTTCACACACATCTTTGAATTACTTCGCAGATGTGTGCAGGTTTCCTCACGATGTTTTCCTTCACCGAGAAGCTCAGTGGTAAATTCAAATTGCAGTATGTAGTTTTTTTTTGGATATCGACAGGTTAGCAGGCAAACCGCCAACCTGACGGTAACCGTCGCCTTTAGATCAAAATCATCTTAACAATCCAGACAGGAGGATGGAATGCTGTCTGCTGACATCCATATTAATATTCAATTCAATTCAATTCTTTATTTCATTATCATGTTCATTGACATATTATAAATGCGAAAGTAACTCTGTCTGTCCGTTACCGTTATCCATTTCATCGGGCGATATTTTCGATAATGTTAACATTATCGAAGGACGCCATTACAGCTTGTTCAATTATACAAGACACTCTTCTTAGATATTATTATTTACTTTGCTCGCGACTTCATAAAAAAGTGAGAGTAGTGAGACGGTAAATTTGTACTAACCATTTTATGCGGTTTTACGGGATAAAAGTAGCCGATGCCCTTCACCGAGACTCACACTAGGTATCGCCATTCCAAATTTCATCTGAATCTGTTCAGCGGTTTACGCGTGAAGAGATAACAGAGTTACTTTTTGAATTATAGTATTGTATGGATTTAAACTTTGCTGTAAAAATAGATCAGACTAATATAAATCAATTTTTTGGAAGCATGCTATTTTTAAGATTTGAATAAATAAAAAAATAAAAAAATATTACTATTAAAATGGAGTTCACTGATCCAGTACCGTCAAGCGCATGACACCGATTAGAATCTGATAGAAAGTTTCCATTTACGATTGTGTTTCGTACGAACCCAAACGTTGCTTTGTTTACACCGAAAATAACAAAATCATAATGACGTTTTTATATAAAAGTGACGAGAAATCGAAGCTTGAAGATATCAAAGAAGATGGTACGTAGTATCATGGAAATTTGTAGGGAAGACGTAAATGCGTATAAGTGTGGCATGAAAAAAAAACGGTTTGCACTCCGGGAGTGCCGGCAGAAGTGAAAACTTGAATATTAACGTTGTAGAAAGAGAGGGGGATACTTCCTCTCCTACGCCGCGCCGGCGGTCTACTGGCTTCAATGACATTGTAACAGTTTTTCGATCAGGTCACGTGTCCGCCTGACGGTCACGTGATCTGTTGCGAGTTTAAAATTTTTTCCCCATTACAAAAAGTACACAACGCCGCTAAAGATGTTGTTGAATGCTGCATTCTCAAATCCTATGCTAAAACTTTTTTTTATATCCTACTAGCCGCTTGCCCGCGATTTTGTCCCGCGTAGACTTAGAATTGGCGTACCCGATGATACTATACATATAGATGGTTATAGTTATAGAAGTATTGAAACACTGGTTTGACCCGCGGAAACCCCGTTCCTGTGGAAATATCGGGATAAAGTATCCTATGTTATTTCCAGGGTCTCAAACTATCTCCATACCAAATTTCATTCAAATCGGTCCAGTCGTTGCGACGTGAAGGAAGGACAAACAAACACACTTTCAGATTTATAATATTAGTATGGATAATAAAATAAAGAAATAACTACATAAAAAGTTTGTACATTTAAAACAAACAAACAATAACCCCGGCGAAGCCCTGGAAACTTTTCCGAAATCGAAACAAGAGTAAATTACAAAACTTGGAAAGAAGCCTACTCCATACTTCACAACTCGTGTTAGCGGTGCAAATCAAGTACGTACATCGGTCATACTTTAAACGCTCGTTACGCGAGTCGAACGTTTTTGAATTTTAAAATTCGAATGTGGATTTTCTCTTTATTTTATTTTTTCTAAAGTGGCCTGAGTGTTTTGTGTTGTGACATTGCGGCTTATCGATCTTTTTCACGCGGGCTTGCAGTGGTTTACCGGTTTCTTGTTTAGTCATGTCAAGTGCTGTCTTATAAAATACCTAAGTACCTAGTTCGTCGAAATAGTACATTGTGTATTAAGGGCGGTAAACGAGGAATTGTGGTCGAGAGCATTTATAAGCCCAAAACCGAAGGCACACACAATGTTTTTCATCATACTTGCGAGGAAAATAAAGGAAATATTCACTAGGACGACCGACCCTTGAACTTGTGCCCTTAGGTTAATCGGTAACGCGAACAAACCTTTTTTGATTATTTTAAAATATTCAATTCGTACTGGCCACTAACAATGGTGCGGCCATTTGAGTAGTTTTACTTTTTAATCTGTATTATTTCGAAAAAAATAATTGAAAACTAGTACATTACTACAGAGGCCGGGAAGGAGGATGTTGCAGGCCGAGTAATAAATACGACCGAACGAAGTGAGGCCGGATAGTTACGAGGCCGACAACATCCGTTCCCCGCCGATGTATGTATAGTGCTTTTCTCAAACATGCAATGAAATAAATAAATAAAATAATATTTTATATATAATATATTTCAGATGCTGTGACACAAATATATCAAATGGAAATTGAAAAAAAGTGAGTTGCCGGCCTAGGCCTGCAACGTTTGTATGAAATTTCATTATAGACCAATTGTCTAGCCGCGCCTGAAACGTGATACTTCCCAGGCTAATAAGGAAAACATAATATCAATATTTCATTGCATGTTTGAGAAAAAATACATTACGGCCCGTGGTCTTACTTAATATGGGCCTTAGATACCGCTTTGCCTGCCTGTAATGACACCGTTTTCGAGCAAGTGTGATGTAAAGTATTCTTTTTTACCATTATCTGTGCTTACACTTGCAACTTGGGTTCTGAAACACCTATAAACCCCATCATAGATTTTTAGTATCATGGGCCAATTAATATCAATAGGTGTATATAAAAAATATATCCGTATAACTGTCTCAGTGATTGAGTGACTGACAGACAACTCGTACGGGTACTGGCTGTAGAAATCTGAAACTTATTGGCATATAGGTTAATTGGGGAATGTAGGGGAGCACTAAGATAGGATTTCCCGAAGCTCCCACGGGAACGAGGAAAATGGGACCTACGCGGAGATTTGCCTTGCTTCATATTTTTCGACTATTTTTAATTAAGTACCTATATTATGTTGAAAAATTATAAACAACGATCAACAGTTTGAACGCGTAGTGTATAGACTAAACAAACAAAGCTTCAAAACACATGACTATGACGCTGTCAAACGAATGGGCTGTATCAACTATCAAGAAAGTTGACGTACACTATACGCGTCATCCATTAAGAATTCGAATTCAATCATTTATTCAGCAAATTGGCCACATAGGGGCACTTTTACACGTCAGAGCGCTTCCTAGACCCATTGCTTGAGAAGAAGCGCCGCAACAAACTCAAGCAGAAGGCCTTTTTTCAAAATTTCCATAGTTACAAAATGTACATTACATGTATAAATTATACATATAGGTACGTACCATAGACATAAATAATACTTCGTATGGACCCGGCCTAACGTAGATACATGTCATGTTTCCCCACTTCATTGGTGTCCAATCCAAAGTTAAACTTATATCGTGACACTAAAGCTGGGTCATATTTTTTCAACAACGGGACGAGTTTTTAGATACTGAGAAACAGTTTCGAAAAAAGTTTTTTTAAAAACGCTTATTTTCACGCACGCTCCGTGACAGAACTTTGGATTGGACACCGTGGAAGTGGGGACATATTACGTGTACGTCAGACCGGGTCTATATTATTTACGTCTATGGTACGTACTAAAATTACATTGAAGGGATGTATAGTCCCTAACTTAAACTTAAATCTAAGATCTTAGAGATGTATAGTCTCCAAGGGTCCGGAAAAAAAATATTATGGAGATGGCCTCCATTGTCAAATAAATATAAATTCCATAGATGTCGACAGTCTCAAAATGTCAATAAATAATGAAATACATCATGTATAAAAGAGTTCATTAATAAAGACGCTGACATGCGCACGACGCTGCATATATTTGTATTTTTTTTTACATTTTTATTATATGTTAAAGAGTGTATTGTATTTAAGGAAATATTAAAAAGCGTTGAAGCTTTTTCTGCCAACAAACTGCTCAGCAGTTTGGCAGATGTTATTTGTAAGGAGCATGTCACTTTTATGAAATAAATAAATTAAAAAAAACAAGAGCTAATGAGCCTTGAGCAATCGAGGCGGGCAACTGTCTCAACGGAGAATGTCTGTTTGCATTGGAGGGAGCGAGAAGCACGACCGCGGCATCTGGGCGGTATATGTACAAAATCACACAATTTTCCGGGATAAAAAGTAGCCAATGTCCTTTCCCGGGACCCCAACTATCTCCATGCCAAATTTCTTCTCAATCGGTCCAGCGGTTAAAGCGCAAAGAGGTAACAGACAGACAGAGAACGCGATAGCCAAATTCCACGCGTGCGAAGTCGCGGGCAGAAGCTGGTTCACTATATACCAGCTTCGCTGTTTGTCCGTACGTGTGTATTCGCCGGGCTGACCTATAAACGTGGACGGCGTTATGCAACCTGCCATACACACGTTTTTATTGATTTTCCTAGTAAATTGCGGTAACCGCTTCTATGGAACTGTATTTCCTTTTTTACAAGCATTTCTGCACGTATACTTTTCATATTAAGTTACTTACTAGAAAATCTTTCACTTATAATTGTTTTTGGGTATGTTATGTACCACCTATGACGGTGAATCCATCCTCAAATAATAAAGTAGTTGTGCCCCGCGTCTTCGTCTGCGTGGAATATAAAATTTACGATAACTTTTGTTCCGATATCGATAATTAAACATAGCTTATATGTAGCTCCGAATGATGCTAAATCTACTATTGAAAACCGCACTCAAATTGATCAGTAGTTCCGGAGATTAACTCTAACAAACATACAGACAGTTAGAAAGAGACAAAAAATACCTTTTTATTATAGTGCTAGTTGTGGCCCGCGACTTCGACTGCGCGGAATATAAAATTGACGATAACTTTTCTTTCTGACATCCGATTTCAATCAAACATAGCTTATATGTGGCTCCGAATGATGCTCTATCTACCCTTGAAAACTACATTCAAATCGGATCAGTAGTTCCGGAGATTAACGCTACAAACAGACAGAAAGAGACAGAAAAATTACCCTTTTATTATAGTAGATATAGATAGCGACCAACAGGTCAGTAGAGCAACAAAGTGTAAATACTTTGTTATAAAATAATAAACCTTCCTCGAAAAATATTAATAATAAATAATTTCTTTTTTCTATTGCATAAAACTTTTCAGCACAAATTCCAGTTCTATAGTGCCCATTAGAGTTTAGATTAACTACTATTAACGCTTGCATCTTGCATCTCTCTATCACTCATTTCTGGTTAGAAAAGGATAGATACATTCTGTACCTACTATATTGGCTTAGTCTCTCATTTGATTTCAACTTTTAAAACCTCTAGTAGTTAAGATTTATTATGCCATAAGTAAGCGAATTTTTTACTACACTCTCAAAACATTACCCAGTAGAGATCTTCTACTATCTAAAGTCCCGCGCCTTCGTATTTCAAAACGCTTCAATTTATTTATTATTATTTAAAAAACACCACCAACACTCAACGCATAGCTGTCTCAGCACGCACACATGTGTTGAGAGTGTTGGTGGTGCTTTTTAAATACATTGAAGCGTTTTGAATTTTCGAGGGGCGGGACTTTAGATAGTAGAAGATCTCTACACCCTAAATCAGACTACTTTTATTTTCCAATTGGCCAGTTTTCTAACACTCATAACACAGAGATCGCAATATCACTGTGTTGTATTAAATACTGAAATCACTTGTGATACATGTTAAACTCTCTAAATGCCTGAGAAGGGTATCCTCAAGGTAACTACCATGGCCACAGTGGCTGAAGAACCGAAGCCTACACTGAAGAAACGGCATTCAGTCATCTCTGGGAGAAGCGATGCTTGTAAGTCACTCACTTCCACCCTGACCGTGCCTCGCCTATATGTGTTACGGCTTGTCTACAAATTGGGCAGCCGGTGAAATTTCTGGCACAGAGGCATTCCATCTTAGGCCTCAGGGTAGGCAACGCATTCGAGATCTTCATCATCATCATCATTTCAGCCGAAAGACGTCCACTGCTGGACATAGGCCTCCCCCAAGGCTCGCCACTCAGACCGGTCCTGTGCTACTTGCTTCCACCGGTATCCCGCGACTTTCACGATGTCGTCGCTCCATCTTGTTGGAGGCCTGCCGACAGCTCGTCACCCGGTTCGCGGGCGCCACTCGAGAACTTTCCGGCGCCATCGGCTATCAGTCCTGCGAGCAATGTGCCCCGCCCACTGCCACTTCATCATCATCATCATCATTTCAGCCGAAAGACGTCCACTGCTGGACATAGGCCTCCCCCAAGGCTCGCCACTCAGACCGGTCCTGTGCTACTTGCTTCCACCGGTTTCCCGCGACCTTTACGACGTCGTCGCTCCATCTTGTTGGAGGCCTACCGACAGCTCGTCTTCCGGTTCGCGGGCGCCACTCGAGAACTTTCCGGCCCCATCGGCCATCAGTCCTGCGAGCAATGTGCCCCGCCCACTGCCACTTAAGGCTCGCAATTCTTCGTCCCGTTCGTGACCCTAGTTCTACTGCGGATATCCTCATTTCTGATTCTATCACGCAGAGAAACCCCGAGCATAGTCCTCTCCATTGCCCTCTGACTGACTTTGAGCCTTCTTATGAGGCCCATCGTAAGCGCCCACGTCTCGGAACCATAAGTCATCACTGGCAACACACACTGGTCGAAGACTTTCGACTTGAGACACTGCGGTAATTTGCCACTTAAGGTTCGCAATTCTTCGGGCTATGTCGGTGACCCCAGTTCTACTGCGGATATCATTTGAGATCTTATGGTTTCTTAATGGGGGATCATAGGATTTCGGTGTCCAAGGGCCGTAGTGACCACTTACCATCAGGTGGGCTGTGCGCTCGTTTGCCTATACCATTAATATTAAAAAAACTAGACATCATGAAGGTTCAATTAACTAGTGTCTCTGATAGCTTTTTTTTATTACAAATTGGTTTGCGTTTGACCCTGAACGTGAACACGTCTGATGGAAAGTGATGATAGGATCTAAGGTGGAACACGCTTACCCAGAAGATGCTTATTCACTCTAGCTGTAGAGGCAGACCTCGCTGCCTAACAAAGCTACGCCATTTTAAACTTTTCCAAAAATTTCATAAAATTTCACGACAATCGGTTGAGGAATGCGACATGTAGAGGAGAAGAGAACAAACGAAATCCGGACTCCGGATTCGAGACATACCGAAAGCATTTTCATTTTGACCAAGTTGAAATAGAACGGAGACGCTACATTCTCTTTGCTCGGTCGGTCAATGAAGCAATTAAAATTCAATCATTTATTCAGCAAATTGACCGCGTACAAGCACTTTTACACGTCAGAAAAATTAAACGAATCTACCAGCGCTTGCTAGTCCTTTACTGAGAACAAGACAGCAAAGCAAAGCTTTCAAAATTTCAATTACAATTTTCACAATAGACATTCTTACAGAAAATACATGTTCAAGAATGTATAGTCAAGGAAGCAAATAGCACAGGAGCGGTCTGAGTGGCGAGCCTTGGGGGAGGCCTATGTCCAGCAGTGGACGTCTTTCGGCTGAAATGACGATGATGATGATAATCCCTGCATTAAACTTAATCCGACTCCTCTCCATCTCTATTCCCTGACCAGAGCTCTTACTTCCAGGGTCGTCGTCAGAAGAAGAAGAAGGAATCCAGCCGCACGAGAAGGCGATAGCCGCTGGCACCCCCAACCCTAATTATTGCGTGCGCAACATCGAGCAGCATGCGTTCGGGAGGCGCGAGATCGAGATCGCCGAGCAAGAGATGCCTGGTATAATGGCGCTGCGAGCGAGGGCGAAAGAGGACAAACCGCTCAAAGATGCTAAGGTAACTGTACTATTTGTCCACGCGGGTCAATAAAATGCTTGAAATGATGCAAATAGGTTTAAATGTTTAATGAACGTGTAAAATCGTACATGACAAATATTAAGACTGCGGCTTCGAGAGCAGTGTGCGCCCGTAACGAGTAGTTGCTGGGCACTGGCGCGCGGCGCCTCCCGCGCATCCGGGCTTCCTTTCCCCTCCGTCGCCTTATGATATGACATGCGTGTGCGCGTTCACTACTGCTACTGCTACCACAATAGTAAATCACAGACCTAGGGTGGTGAATTCGTAAATGTCCCAGATCGCAGGTTTCTGTGGCCCGAACCGAAGGTAAATATGCGATCCGAAGATAAATGTGGTTTGTAAAAAGTTTTACGTCTTGCCTTGGCCAAGAAGTGAGATTTTCTCTCCGCGTAGCGGGTAAGGGTTATGTAAAATATTTTACATCACCCTTGGCCATAAAGTGGGATTTTCTACCCGCTACGCGGAGAGAAAATCTCACTTCTTGGCCAAGGCAAGACGTAAAACTTTTGACAAACCACGGGCGGTAATTCGTAAAGCTCCAGATCACATATTTATAGCCCTCACCTTCGGTTCGGGCCACAGAAACCAGCGATCTGGGACATTTACGAATTCACCACCCTAGGTCTGTAATGTACTATAATAATACTACATACAGAATGGCCACGGAATCACCCGCCTGAATCTAGCCGGCGCGCGACTCGCTCTTACCGTCATTTGTTTCATCCGGAGACGGTAAGTGGATCATTGGCCCGCTTACACACACCTTTACAAGTGTACAAACGTACTTGCACGCACACATTGACACTTCATTCGAATTGAATTGTGTTCGAAATCTTGCTTCTATAGGCCGTGTCCTCCCTGTGACTATACTATACTTCCAATTTGGATATCGATATGCAACTCTTCAACAGATCGTCGGCTGTACCCACATCAACGCACAGACGGCTGTTCTGATCGAGACCCTGGCAGCTCTTGGGGCCACCGTGCGTTGGGCGGCCTGCAATATCTACAGTACTCAGAACGAAGTCGCCGCGGCTTTGGCTCATGCTGGTAAGTTTACCCAGAGACAAGGTTCAAAATTCAAAAAGTCTTTATTTGCTCTCACATAGGTATTATGTACTTACATGCTATTTGCTATACATTTGGGAGTCAATTTAACCAGTGTGAGAGCCTGGTGTCCGTACCTACTTCCCTGTATGACAGATCACCAGGCCCCCTCCCCGATGTTTCCATATGATAATAGCTACTGAAATATCAAGATTTTCTAAATAAAGACAAAGAATAATGGAGGAATATAAAACTTAATCGTAGGATCGTTTCTGATATATTATTTTCTTAACATTATTGTTATAAGGCTTAAAATTATTACGTTAGTATTTATTTATTTCAATTTACAATTTTGCATGTAGGTATATAATAGGTTACTAGATTTATTTACATGTGGTTAGTATATTTATCGCAGTGTTATAGGTATAGGTTTGCGCGGGCTGGTTTTCCGCAACTCGACGTCATGATTGCGCCTATTTTGCGTGGTTTTGGGCTGGCGGGGCTACTCCTGCCAGCCCAGCTCCTGAAGGAAGCCTAGCAGACCCTTGATGTTGCCGACGCCTTCCTGGAGCGACCTCGGATTTCCGAGGTGTGTTGCCCGGTACGTTGCCACTCCGGAACATTCCAAGAGGACGTGAGTGGCTGATTCCTCTGCCTCCATGCAGGCTCTGCACAGGGGGCTGTCTGTAATATCCAAATTGTACAGATGTTTGTTTAATAGGGCATGACCAGTTATTGCTCCTGTAATTAGGCGCAACTGCCCTCTCCCTAGCTTACGAAGCTTACGTGACAATCCGGGGTTGATCGTCGGGAGGGCCTGCCGGGCCTGCCTGCAGGTATCCAGGGTCGACCAGATCTGTTGATGGGTGGCCTTGGTGTGTTGCCGGATCGCTTGTTTGAGCCATCCGAAAGGTAGTGGCACGATGGGTTCTGGTCCTATAGCTGCGTCCTCAGACCCATGTCTCGCCAGTGCGTCGGCTGCGTCGTTGCCGCGCGAGCCACTGTGTCCTTTGATCCACTGCAGGGTTATGCTGTATCGCAGTGTTGTTAAAACATTTTCTGTCTGTTCATAAGTAAGGTTGTGTAGCCACTCAGTCACTCTAACTTTGCATTTGTGTCTTGAAAGTGAGTTAATGTTGATCGTTGTAGAGATCTTCCACTATCTAAAGTCCCGCGCCTTCACATTTCAAAACGCTACAGTGTATTTAAAAAGCGCCACTAACACTCTCAACACATGTGTGCCAGCTGAGACAGCCATCAACTATGCGTTGAGAGTGTTAATGGTGCTTTTTAAATAATAATAAATAAATTGAAGCGTTTGGAAATGTGAAGGCGCGGGACTTTAGATAGTAGAAGATCTCTATTGACCTTAGTATATAAATAGCCTCCGAGGAAACAAAAGAACCTGTGAGCGAACTCGGTTTAAAGACATTTATTTCTCAAAAGAATAACAATAATTCAATTACACGAGAAAAATAGTAGGGAACTTAGACTTAAAGGCGTCTTTTTGACATATTGTGAAACGGTAATTACAATAAATAAACGTTACACGTTGACGATTCACCGTCATAGTATTCTTTTACTTTAACAGCTCAGCTATCATTTAATACGTATTTTTACATTGGCTACACTATCACATCTCACTCCATCATCAATACTCACTCTCATATTTCTATTTTCTTGTTTTACTTGTTTTTTTTTATTGTTTATTTATTTACTCTTAAAACCATAACTACTCTATGAATTTGTGTATTTCCATTTCATCGCCTTCTAATTCGTCTAATCTTCTTCTGGCAGAATTAGCAGTGTTTTGCTCCTGTAGTAGGGGCAAGACAAATAGGGTCCCGTTTTACCCTTTGGGTACGGAACCCTAAATACTGAATTGGACCTTTTTGCCCTGCTGCAGCGCACTCATACCTTATTTCATTATATTTCTTATTCATAGGTTTAAGTGTCTAAATTGTAAAGACTGTGTTTATGTAACGTGTTCCTTTTTAGCCTTGTTTTGTATGTGTGTTTGTATAGCAACAAATAAACGTTTTATCTATCTATCTATCACCACCAAGTTATGATAACTTGGTTAATACTGAGCAATAAAAAAAAATACTTACACCATCGGAATCAGGAAAAGGCGCGCATCGCGGCATATCATTCGTATATGCAAACGAACGCACAGAACGCACAAGTCACTGCGGCCCATGGACACCGAAATCCTATGATCCCCCATTAAGAAACCATAAGATCTCGAATGCGTTGCCTACCCTGAGGCCTAAGATGGAATGCCTCTGTGCCAGTAATTTCACCGGCTGCTTTACTGCGGCGTACATCGGAAAAGCTCTATATGCGAACAATATCCAGGGGGCGATTCAAATGTTTAATACAGGCTACCTAGGCAGCGACATCTATTATCGCATTTAACACTTATTTCGGGCGTACCTTTATTTAAGGATAGGGACACTCATTATCTCTGTGTCGTTTCGAATAAAGCCCCAGTATACCTATAGGTCCCGGCAGGGATCTTGAGCGGTGAGCAAAAGTAGAGGGGATTTCTGCGCATGTTTACGACTGAAGGGCCAATAAGCGTGCGCGCACGGCACAGCGGCCGCCGCGTCCCGCGCCCAGATGCCGATGAGACCTTATTTTGGACTTCTGAGCATCGAAGGTGCCAATAGGGATGACGACAGGGTGAAGAAATTGAAATTCTAATTAGTCCGTCAGTCAGTCAGGTAATAAAAAAATATTAGACACGTATTTTTTGTTTTATCAAATTAACAAAGAATGACCAAGTTAAAACGCATTAAAGTTGGAGAGTGGGGGCTAACTACGTCACCGTTAGGTACAAATCGTACCTAACCGTGACGTCACGCGACATTTCAACTCAATATATCTCCGTATAAGTTTGATTACGTGAAAAAAGAAAAAATACGTGTCCAATACTTTTCAATAATCTTTCTGATAGACTAAGGGAAAAAAAGTTGTCGTCTCCCCTATTCCTGTACTTCCAAACTCTTCACCAGGGTTTTCCGTGTTCGCGTGGAGAGGTGAGAGCGAGGAGGCGTTCTGGTGGTGCATCGACCAATGCTGCGCCGGCGCAGACTGGCAGCCCAACATGATCCTAGACGACGGCGGGGACGCCACGCATCTGATGCTCAAGAAACATGCCGCGGCCTTCAAGCAGATCAAGGGTGAGTGATGGTGGAGACGGGAAAATCTATATATATAAAACTCAAAGGTGACTGACTGACTGACTGACTGACTGACTGATATAGTGATCTATCAACGCACAGCCCAAACCACTGGACGGATCGGGCTGAAATTTGGCATGCAGGTAGATGTTATGACGTAGGCATCCGCTAAGAAAGGATTTTGCAAAATTCCCAAGGGAACGGGAAAAATCGGGATTTTACTTTTTAATATTTCTGCGCATACGAAGTTGCGGGGGGTGTTGTGCTTATATCTGTCTATCTCTTTTTCAGGTATCGTGGAGGAGAGCGTGACAGGCGTCCACCGACTGTACCAGCTGAGTAAAGCGGGGAAGCTATGCGTGCCGGCGATGAACGTCAACGATTCCGTCACGAAGACGAAATTCGACAATCTGTACTCTTGTCGGTGAGTATTTATGATTTAAGTGTAGTCGCACGGCGGGCACGGCCTGTAAAAGCACGATTTCGAACACAATTCGAATGACGTGTCAATGTTTGCGTGCGAGGACGTCTGTACACTTGTAAATGTGTGTATCAGTACGCGGGCCAACGATTCACTCTCCGTCTCCGGATGAAACAAATGACGGTAAGGGCGAGTTGCGAGCCGTGGTGGCCTAGTGGTTCGACCTACCGCCTCTCATGCCGAGGGTCGGGGGTTCGATTCCGGCTCGCACCTCTAAGTTTACTTATGTGCGAAATTCAATTTGAATTTACCACTGAGCTTTTCGGTGAAGGAAAACATCGTGAGGAAACCTGCACGCATCTGCGAAGTAATTCAAAGATGTGTTGTGAAGTCCCCAATCCGCACTGG
The DNA here is from genome assembly GCA_963971205.1 of Aethes cnicana. Taxonomy (NCBI): domain Eukaryota; kingdom Metazoa; phylum Arthropoda; class Insecta; order Lepidoptera; family Tortricidae; genus Aethes; species Aethes cnicana. Next base: position 1,300,445 of record OZ020300.1, read on the forward strand.
GCCCGCGTGGGGACTATAGCCCAACCCTCTCGTGATGAGAGGAGGCCTGTGCCCAGCAGTGGGACGCAAATAGGCTGTAGTAGTAAGGGCGAGTTGCGCGCGGGCTAGATTCTTCGCAAGTATTCTCAGCAAGTCCTTTCATTTGATACCCATATTGTAGGAAAGCATAAAAAACTAGGTACCTATTTCATCTTTAAAAGTCCGCCATATTGGTTTCAAAGTGACGTCACTTTATTTTTGAGCTATTCTCAGGAAGCCCTTTCATTTGTTACCCATATTTGAGAAAGAATCAGAAATGAGGATATCCGCAGTAGAACTGGGGTCATCGACATAGCCCGAAGAATTGCGAACCTTAAGTGGCAGTGGGCGGGGCACATTGCTCGCAGGACTGATGGCCGATGGGGCAAGAAAGTCCTGGAGTGGCGCCCGCGAACCGGTAGACGAGCTGTCGGTAGGCCTCCAACAAGATGGAGTGACGACCTCGTAAAGGTCGCGGGAACGCGGTGGATGCGAGTGGCACAGGACCGGTCTGAGTGGCGCGCCTTGGGGGAGGCCTATGTCCAGCAGTGGACGTCTATCGGCTGAAATGATGATGATGATGATGATGATGATGATGATGATGATGATGATGATTTGAGAAAGTATAATAAAACTTCGTCCGCCATATTGGATTTAGAGTGACGCCACCTTATTTTCGAGTTACTCTCACCAAGCTCTTTCATTTGATACCCATATTGTGGGAGTGCATCAAAAATAACTAGTCCGCCATCTTGGGTGTGCCGCCATTTTGGATTTAGAATCATGTGACATAGGCTGCGTACCGAATCACACTCAGAGCGCTCACAGCATCTTGCATCCTTTTTCCTCTTGATAGTCCACTCCTAAGAAAAAAAGGATGGAAGGTGCTGTGAGCGCTCTGAGCGCGATTCGGAACGCAGCCATAGCTAACCACGTATTGTCATCCAAACTAAACGTGTATACAAAATTTCAGATCAATAAGTCTGTAGAAGAAGTCGCGTCTGAAACTTGAAAATTAAAAGAAACTATCAAGTCGAGAGGACTATATAAACGATACTGAACACAAAATAACGTTTTTTTAGAAAAATTGTCTGTATGTATGTATGTCCGGATTTAACTCGAAAACTACTGGACGGATTGCAACAAAATTTGGTATGGGGGTAGTTTATAACACTGGTCAACGTATTGGCTACTTTTATCCCGGAAAAATGCATAGTTCCCGCGGGAATGCTATTAACGAATTCCAGGCGGACGAAGAAGGTAGTCTTGTTTTTATTTCCAGGGAAAGCATAATCGACGCGTTGAAAAGGAGCACAGACTTGATGTTCGGTGGGAAGCAGTCGGCGGTCTGTGGCTATGGGGAGGTGGGGAAAGGCTGCTGTCAGGCGCTCAAGGCGCTGGGGTGTGTGGTGAGTTGAGACTGACAGACAACAAGACACACAACAAGTATAGATACGCGCACAATAGGGATGACGACAGGGTGAAAAAATCGAAATTGTAATTAGTCCGTCAGTCAGGTAATAAAAAATTATTAGACACGTATTTTTTGTTTTATCAAATTAACAAAGAATTACCAAGTTAAAACGCATTAAAGTTGGAGAGTGGGGGCTAACTACGTCACCGTTAGGTATAAATCGTACCTAACCGTGACGTCACGCGACATTTCAACTCAATATATCTCCGTATAAGTTTGATTACGTGAAAAAAGAAAAAATACGTGTCCAATAATTTTCAATAATCTTCCTGATAGACGGAGGAAAAAAAGTTGTCGTCATCCCTATTTGTCTAAAAGTACACCACTTACGCAAACACATGAGCACCATAAATACACTTATTAGCGCACTTATATACACTCTCTTAACTCTCTCACACACACACATAAAGAAATCACAAGAAATACCCAAAAACTTACACACAACATAACATGGCACCCACACTTTTTTTGGGTGCCATCTATCTGGCTTTTTTTGGCTGATTTTTTTGCGCATAACAGTTTTCGCATAATTTATTTACGCCGAATATTAACCTTGTCGAACGCGCTAAAAAAATTATGTATATTTTTCTTTATACATTACTTACACCACAAATAAGCAAAATCAATCTAATATATAAAATTCTCGCGCCACAGTGTTTGTAACCAAACTCCTCCGGCGGCTCGACCGATTCTTATGAAATTTGGTGTTCAGTAGGTCTGAGAATAGGACGTAATGCTATTTTTCATACGCAAAAAAAATCTAAGGCGGTACGAAGTCCGCGGGGTCAGCTAGTACAATATACTTTATTGAACACCACACATTCAAGGAACAGTACAGACATAATGTAATTACACATAAAGTATGGCATACAGCAGGCGGTCTTATCGCTTAATAATAGCGATCTCTTCTCTACCAGCATTGACCTATAATAAATAATAACATATGGACGAACAGTGCCTAACAGATATGTCAAAATATATGGAGCAAACTGACATTAGAAAATACGTTCCAATATGCTAATAACGCCTTTTTATAACGAAGGCCAATTTGTCCGGCTGATTGTGAATCCTTACTTATAATAGATCAATGTCTACCAGACAACCTAAGATAGTGGAGATGAAGAAAAACAAACTAGGTTGGTAGGTATATACTTACACACTCTCTCTCTCTCTCCGCCTTACTCTCTCTTTCCTCTTTCTCTCTCACTCACATATAAATAATTCACATACCCACAAACTTGCACACAACATCACTCACACGCACACTTATTCCCTGTATGTTACATCGTTAAATCAATTGTAAACTTTACATCGTCAAAATATATATTTTTTATATATTTATTTATTTTTTGTATCATTGCTCGTACATATATATATATATATATATATATATATATATATATATATATATTATTTATTTGTATGTATTATTTATGTAAGTATATGTAGATGTATTTAGTTTAAGTATTATTTAATGTAAGTATATTTGTTTTTGCGAGTGTCTAAGTATATTCAGTAATATTGTTTTTTTTGGACCGCCCCTAACCATTTTCTGCATTTCCTAAAGGTTGACTGGTAGGGAATGCCTCAAGGCATTAAGTCCGCCTTTTGTACACTAAGGTTTCTTTATGTGCAATAAAGTTTAAATAAATAATAAATAAATAAAATTTCAAGATTTTTTTATTTGTTGACAGGTGTACGTGACAGAAATAGATCCGATCTGCGCTCTACAAGCGGCCATGGATGGCTTTAGGGTTGTAAAATTGAATGAGGTAAATATTTCTAGAAAATAATGTTCATAATCAATAACGGTATGAGGAGTGAAAAGCAGAGTGTACAACACGGTAGAGAAATTGCATATTTACACCTTGGATGATATAGCTTGAAACCCTCGCTAGCTCGAGATTCCACGCTTTGGAATCTTTCGCTTCGCTCTGGATTAAATCCACCGACCATGGTAAAATATAACATTTTACTTATAGTTCATACAATGACGACAGGTTTGGCTCAGTTGGTAGTGACCCTGCCCACTGTTCCGACGGTCGCGGGTTCGAGTCCCGCTCGGAGTAAACTTTGTGTGACGAGCACAAATGTTTGTACTCGAGTCATGGATGTTTAGTATTTATATATGTATGTATTTCTCTATATAAGTATTATATCGTTGTCTAGCACCCATAGTACAAGCTTTGCTAAGTTTGGGGCTAGGTCAATTTGTGTGAAATGTCCCAAGATATTTATGTATTTACTAGCTTCTGTCCGCGACTTCGTACGCGTGGTATATAAAATTGCCGATAACTTTTCTTTCCGACATCCGATTTTAATCAAACATAGCTTATATGTTGCTCCGAATGATACTTTATCTACCCTTGAAAACCGCATTCAAATCGGTTCAGTAGTTTCGGAGATTAACTCTAACAAACAGAAGAGACTTCTTAAAATCGCTGTTTTGTGGTCTACCATAAAAAAAATGAACTTTTCTTTCTATGTACAGACACGCCGGGTTCTGCTCTTTTATTATATTACTAGCTTCAGCCCGCGACTTCGCCCGCGTGGAATTCGGTTATCGCGCTCCCGCGGGAACTATGCGTTTTTCCGGGAAAAAGTAGCCTATGTCCTTTCCCGGGACTCCAACTATCTTCATGCCAAATTTCATCTCAATCGGTCCAGCGGTTGAAGCGTGAAGAGGTAAAAGACAGACAGAGTTACTTTCGCATTTATAATATTAACTAGCTTCTGCCCGCGACTTCGCCCGCGTGGAATTCGGTTATCGCGTTCCCGAAGGGACTATGCGTTTTTCCGGGATAAAAATAGCCTATGTCCTTTCCTGGGACCCCAACTATCTTCATGCCAAATTTCATCTCAATCGGTCTAGCGGTTGAAGCGTGAAGAGGTAACAGACAGACAGAGTTACTTTCGCATTTATAATCTTAATATGGATGTATTTCTCTATATAAGTATTTACGCCCAAATATTTAAATACTTATAACAGTATAAGTATTTAAGTCCTTTTAGATAATAAAAAAGTTATTTACTTGTTTAATAAATAGATTAAGTATTTATTGAAAAAATCGAGCGCGTCTCGATATCAAATGTAACAGTTTAGCGAGTAAATAATTATTGTAATAAACGTGGTTTTAAAAAAAAAAAAGTTATCTAGCACCCATAGTACAAGCTTTGCTTAGTTAGGGGCTAGGTCAATATGTGTGAAATGTCCCAAGATATTTATTTATTTAATCTTCTATTCTTCGCAGGTGATTAGGCAGGTGGACATAGTAATCACAGCGACGGGAAACAAGGGCGTGGTCACACGGGAACATATGGAGCGGATGAAAAATGGCTGCGTCGTATGCAACATGGGACATTCCAACACCGAGGTGGATGTGCACGCGCTACGGACGCCTGATCTGCTGTGGGAGCGGGTTCGAAGCCAGGTGGGGGCACTCTGTCACAATAAATAATACTCACTACTATATCATACTTCATTCATTGCAATCATGTACATAGAAAATACATGGTGTTAGATTGACATACATAGATTCTATAGAGGGTACATGCCACCCAGTGAGGGTCTTATGACTAAGTAGTTATCTAATTTTATAATGTTTAAAAAACACACAAAATGCTAATTACAATACTTATTTATTATTATTAATTATTCATTTTATTATATAATACATTTGTTCGCTGTCATGCAATGTCAATAATTTATTAATAGTCAGTATTATGTTATTATTATTCCTGTGTTTGTGTGAACTTACTGCTACTACAGCCTATTTGCGTCCCACTGCTGGGCACAGACCTCCTCTCATCACGAGAGGGTAAGGGCTATAGTCCCCACGCGGGCCCGGTGCAAATTGGGGACTTCACACACATCTTTGAATCACTTCGCAGATGCGTGCAGGTTCCCTCACTATGTTTTCCTTCACCGAGAAGCTCAGTGGTAAATTCAAATTGAATTTCGCACATAAGTAAACTTAGAGGTGCGAGCCGGAATCGAACCCCGGACCCTCTGCATGAGAGGCGGTAGGTCGAACCACTAGGCCACCACGTCTGTTATATATACCTATGGATTTGTATGCATACATGATTCAATTTCCTTCCCCAGGTGGACCACATAATCTGGCCAAACGGTAAACGCATCGTTCTGCTAGCGGAGGGTCGTCTGGCGAACCTCTGTTGTTCCTCGCTGCCTTCCTTCGTGGTCTCCGTGACCGCCGCGACCCAAGCCCTGGCGCTCATCGAGCTGTACAACGCCCCCGCTAACCGGTATAAGGTGGGGACATAGACTAGCCAAAAATAGACCATTATTTTTAACAGACTTCAAAAAAAGGAGGAGGTTCTCAATTCGTCGGAATCTTTTTTTTATTTTTTTTTATGTATGTTCACCAAAAATAAATAGTAAACGTGAACCGATTTCGATGATTCTTTTTTCGTTCGAAAGGTGGTACTTCCAAGTTGGTCCCATATTAATTTGGTTCAGTTCTGATGATGGGATCCATGAGAAAATGAGGGAACTCCTCGAAATTTGCTAGCACGTAGATGATTTTGGTGTCAATTTCGAGGACTTCAGAGTTACTTATGTACTTCTATAGTAATGTTTGGAAACTGTAGCCGAAAAAAAATTTTTAAATAAAAAAATAAAAACCGCCTTCAAACTCCGACAGACTGCGAAGTCGGTGTCAAGTGAACCGACCCAAAGAAATGATAATCATATTGTGAACTTGACATTGACTTCGCAGTCTGTCGGAGTTTGAAGGCGGTTTTTATTTTTTTATTTAAAAATTTTAGTAGTTTATGTAACTGCTACATAAAAAAACACAAGCGGGGTTTTGAAACGAAGCGCCAGGCGAGTTGCATAATAATATCGCACGAGTGTTTTAAGGCCTAATTAGACAAAACTAAATTCTTAAATAGTTACTTAAATTTTTGAACTTTTTTGTTACTGATTGTTACTTCTTAGTAATCTTTAATTATAAAATACTAGTAATAAGATACATAAATATACGGAACGCTCACAGGCGCATCTTATATTATAATAGTTTGAGATTAATAAAATTCTTTAACCGCAATTATGTACAGTTGCATACACAACTTTATCTACACTCATTTTATAAATCCTCTAAGATGCTTCAAAATCGGTCAACAATGGCGGCAATTCGAATACGTCAGTGTCTCACATTAGATTTTCAATAAGCATAGACTAAATAGAGCCGACATTAGAATTTGGAATTAACTTTTTGCTCTGTCTGACTGAAGAATATAGGCGGGCATTTCTGTTCGAAGATGTTCGAAATTTGAATGCTATTAGACCATCGAATTCGATGGACGAGCTGTACAGTCAGCAGCAGAAGTAGATAAGCTGTCCAGGTGTTCAAAATGACCCACACGCGCCCTTAACGTCTTAAGAATAAGGTCGTGTGTAGGTCATTTTGAACACCTGGACAGCTTACCTACTTCTGCTGCTGACTGTACAACGCCCTCGCTAACCGGTATAAGGTAAGGAGGACATAGACTAGCTAAAAATAGACCATTATTTCCTACGAGCTTCTGCTCGCGACTTCGTCCGCGTGGAATTCGGTTATAGCGTTCCCGCGGGAATAGAGTGTTAAACTATAACAAATTATATACGAAAACCTTCCTCTTGAATCACTCTATCTATAAAAAAACCGCATCAAAATCCGTTGCGTAGTTTTAAAGATTTAAGCATACATAGGGATATAGGGACAGAGAAAGCGACTTTGTTTTATACTATGTAGTGAAGTATACGACTTCGTGTGCAGGGACTTTAACACTATATTTCCAAAGGTCTTTTTCCAGGATACTTAAAAACCTTTTTCGGGATTACGGGATTTGTGGGATTCCCGGTATTTCTGTCCAGTCCTTTTCCGAGATCCCTCTGATGAGTTTCTAGATTTTTTCCCGGATTTTCCGGGATTTCCGGGATAATAGGTAGCCTATACCTTATTCCAGGTTACAAACTATCTGTTTGCCATATTTCATGCAAATTGGTTGAGCCGTTTTAGCGTGATTGAGCAACAAACATCCAAACATCTAAAAATCCAAATACACAACTTTTCAGCTTTATTCATTTCTGTTAAAGTGACGTGTAAAAGTGCCCAGATGTGGCCTTTTTGCTGAATAAATATTTTCATTTTCATATTACATTAGTAAGATACTATAGCTCGTCAACTTCATCCCCGACCCCCCCGGGGGGTAAGAGGGCACGGGCGGGCGGCAGGGAGCACGTGACATTGATGACGGCATACACCACAGCTTAACAAGCACACGCCCGAGAAACTGCATAAAATATATCTGGGTCAATCAACTATTTCTTGTTATTCTGTCCCGTTTTCCAGGGGACAAAATGAGAGGAGTTTCTTAGAAAACCTGTTACAATATAGAATTCTAAGACGCTTAGAATGTGATTCATTAGGGAAGGGATTGAAAATGGCAAAGAAACCCCACATTTCGTGTATTTAAACCCACAGAATAGCAGTTTTAAAAGTGGCCCAGGGGACAGTAACCATGGCAACTATTGACATAAAAAAGTTGATTCAACCATCTATAATAAATCTACATAACGGAACGGAGGCGTAGGGCATGATACAATAATCATACTTCGCCTGGTGTGACAGAATCTGCGTGATAGAATCAGAAATGAGGATATCCGCAGTAGAACTAGGGTCACCGACATAGCCCGAAGAATTGCGAACCTTAAGTGGCAGTGGGCGGGGCACATTGCTCGCAGGACTGATGGCCGATGGGGCCGGAAAGTTCTCGAGTGGCGCCCGCGAACCGGGAGACGAGCTGTCGGTAGGCTTCCAACAAGATGGAGTGACGACCTTGTAAAGGTCGCGGGAACGCGGTAGATGCGAGTGGGACAGGACCGGTCTGAGTGGCGCGCCTTAGGGGAGGCCTATGTCCAGCAGTGGACGTCCTTCGGCTCAAATGATGATGATGATGGTGTGACAGTCCAGTATTCTGTAGTAGTGTGGGTGTCACCCTAACGTCATTCGCACTGCTGTGTGTTGCAAGTGGTCTATTAAAATAATCCCCGACCCCCATGTACCTATCCTGTGAGTGTTTCGTTAAATTATTACGTTTATTTGTTTTTAACTTGTCCCATTTTGTGTGCTCAAACACAAGGGCGGATCCAGGGGGGGGGGGGGTTATGGGGGCCATGACCCCCCCTCGGCAGGACTAGGTCTACTACTATTATGTATTTTTAAACCCTGACGCGAAAGGAGGGGGGGGGGAGGTTGTATGACGTGTCGCCCCCCCCCTGAGTCGAAAGCCGGATCCGCCCTTGCTCAAACAAGTAAATGACAATTCTAATGCACAAATAATTTATTTTGCATTATAACGACAGAGAATATTTCCTTCATTTTTGTTTTATTGCAGTAAAGTGGCAACTCGACTTTGACGTTACAGTGACACGTCCCCCGGATCGGCAGACTTTGTTTTCTTAGACCATGCCTCGTCACTGTTGTAATATATTCTTAATTTACAATGTAAATGCTCGGAAAGTCCCCTTTATGTTGGTAAACATTAACGCAGTACACTGCGCGGGAATGAAAATAGGAACTACTTCCCCGCACGCTGTAGTGTGGGAAAGCAAAATGTCTACAGCGTCGAAACTAAAGTGATCTGAAGAAAAAAATTAAAAAAATGTATTTTTATTTTTATTGTTTTGGGTGTTTTAAAATTGTTAACGCCTTAATAAATGAAACTTTTACTTCTTAAATATATATTTTATGTGTTTCCTCGCATGATGCATTGTAAAACGTTGTATGACACTCGTGCGGATAGGTAATTCACAACTTGTGTCGGTGGAAAACACTCGCTCCGCTCGTGTTTTAGAGCACCTCCACTCGTTGGGAATAGGGATGGCGACAACTTTTTTTTCCTTAGTCTATCAGGAAGATTATTGAAAAGTATTGGACACGTATTTTTTCTTTTTTCACGTAATCAAACTTACATGGAGATATATTGAGTTGAAATGTCGCGTGACGTCACGGTTAGGTACGATTTATACCTAACGGTGACGTAGTTAGCTCCCATTCTCCAACTTTAATGCGTTTTAACTTAGTCATTCTTTGTTAATTTGATAAAACAAAAAATACGTGTCTAATATTTTTGTATTACCTGACTGACGGACTAATTAGAATTTTGATTTCTTCACCTACTTTCCGCACTTGTATCATAATAGTACATTACTACAGAGGCCGGGAAGGAGGATGTTGCAGGCCGAGTATTATATATACGAGATATTATATATACCAGATAGTTACGAGGCCGACAACTTCCGTCCCCGCCGATGTATGTATAGTGCTTTTCTCAAACATGCAATGAAATAAATTAATTAATTTTTATAGCTGTATTGGCAGAATGTCATAGCGAACCATAGTGTAAATATTGCTTGTAGCTTTTTTAAATGGCGGAATGCCAAGATGCTGTGTCACAAATATATGAAATAGAAATTTAAAAAAAGTGAGTTGCCGGCCTTGGCCTGCAACGTTTGTATGAAATTTCATTGTCTAGCCGCGCCTGAAACGTGATACTTCCCAGGCTAATAAAAAGAACATAGGTAATATCAATATTTCATTGCATGTTTGAGAAAATATCTATTCTTTCTTTTCAGGCTGACGTATATCTGTTACCAAAGAAAATGGACGAGTATGTGTCGAGTCTCCATCTACCCACATTCGACGCTCACCTCACAGAGCTGACGGACGAGCAGGCCAAATATTTGGGCTTGAACAAAGTCGGCCCGTTCAAACCGAACTACTACAGGTACTAGCATAAAGGGATGCCGAGGCGCTAAACCCGTCCTGGTTAGGTTTGCCGATGATTCTAGATAAAGAAAATATCAGTTAATATGGCGAAAATGGACTTAAAACCGACAATATCCAACTATCGTTTAATTGTTGTCTTCAACTAGGATATTTAATAGTACTAACATACAGAATGGCCACGGAATCACCCGCCTGAATCTAGCCGGCGCGCAACTCGCGCCCGATTCGCCCTTACCGTCATATGTTTCATCCGGAGATGGAGAGTGGATCACTGGCCCGCGTAGTTGGTGCACACACATTTACAAGTGTACAGACGTCCTCGCACGCAAACATTGACACTTCATTCGAATTGTGTTCGAAATCGTGCTTTTATAGGCCGTGTCCGCCGTGTGACCAAAGCATACTGTGAACAAACAATGAGTACGGGTGCTGTACTTCTATCAAATATATTATTAATACAAATATATTTATTATATACTAGCTTCTGCCCGCGACTTCGCCCGCGTGGAATTCGGTCATCGCGCTCCCGCGGGAACTATGCGTTTTCCGGGATAAAAAGTAACCTCTATGTCCTGTCCCGGGATCCTAACTATTTGTATACCAAATTTCATCGCAATCGGTCCAGCGGTTGAAGCGTGAAGAGGTAACAGACAGACAGACAGAGTTACCTTCGCATTTATAATATTAACTAGCTTTTCCCCGCAACTTCGTATGCGCAGAAATATTAAAAAGTAACATCCCGATTTTTCCCGTTCCCGTGGGAATTTTGCAAAATCCTTTCTTAGCGGATGCCTACGTCATAACATCTACCTGCATGCCAAATTTCAGCCCGATCCGTCCACTGGTTTGGGCTGTGCTTTGATAGATCACTATGTCAGTCAGTCAGTCAGTCACCTTTGAGTTTTATATATTTAGATATGGATATAATATTAATATGGATTACGTCTGATATCTGGTCCTTTCATATTGAGCAACAAAAGGAGTCGTAAATCCCGACGTTAAGTTCGTTTTCGCCATAGTAAGTGAAACGTACTTTGCTTGTAGTAGAAGAAAAAAATTAACGAAAGGTAAATAATGAAAACCGTCAATATTTAGCTAAATAACATGGCTACGATGTTTACTGTGACATTCGTCCCGCCACCGGAGGAAGCGTGGCTATAGACTTTTGTCTCGCTCACTCACATTATCTAGAATATAAAATTCTCGTGTCACAGTGTTTGTAACCAAAGTCCCCCGAAACGGCTCGACCTATTCTTATGAAAGGACCATGCGTCAAAATGGGCCTGAAACCAACCGCATTGAGAGTTATGACAATAAATAGGTCTTAAAATCTACTTTATTTCATTATGGGCACAAAGCCGAATTCCATTGCAGAACTGAGATATTTATATTTTAGTCACGGTGAGTACGAGCTACGATAAATGCATTCGGAGAATATTCATATTCTGGAGGGTAGGTATTGAGCAAACCCAATTTAAAAAATGAAGGTAGGGATATTGACCGTTCCATTAATTATTCGTTCGGTGTCATTTCTTGTTGAATATCGTGTTTTACCAATAATAATATTATTTCGAGTCATTTAAAACCTCTTCTACCTAGGTATCTATTCTTAAGTACCTATCTCTATCTCAAAGAGAACCTGTTTTTTAATAGATCTAGAATACTCTGACTGAAATATAAATATCTCAGTTCTGCAATGGAATTCGGCTTTGTGCCCATATAATGAAATAAAGTAGATTTTAAGACCTATTTATTGACATAACTCTCAATGCTGTTGGTTTCAGGCCCATTTTGACGCATGGTCCTTTGGAGTGTATGTTCAGTAGGTCTGAGAATAGGTAGGGTTGAATCAAGCACGGTTAACGGACTCATGGTCGTTAAATATGGCCGCTGAGCTGTCATTCCGTCATTTTATCCCATAGTAAAAACTTTAACGAGCGCTGCTTAGTTAACGGACGGTTTGAATCAACCCACCGTTATAGTTACAGACAGACTTGCCATACTGACCGATCTAAATGTTAGGGATCTTCTACTACCTAAAGTCCCGCGCCTTCACATTTCAAAACGCTTCAATGTATTTAAAAAGCACCACCAACACTCTCAACACATGTGTGCGTGCTGAGACAGCCGTCAACTATGCGTTTAGAGAGTGTTGGTGGTGCTTTTCCAATAATAAAAACAAAATTGAAGCGTTTTGAAATGTGAAGGCGCGGGACTTTAGATAGTAGAAGATCTCTACACTCTGTAATGTTTTGTTTGTTCCTTGAGCGAGTAAATAGTCCATAGCCTCTCTGTTATCATCGTAGGTAGACAATAGTACATTACAGACCTAGGGTGGTGAATTCGTAAATGTCCCAGATCGCAGGTTTCTGTGGCCCGAACCGAAGGTAAATGCCTTTTACATCACTCTTAGCCATAAAGTGGGATTTTCTGCCCGCTACGCGGAGAGAAAATCTCACTTCTTGGCCAAGGCAAGACGTAAAACTTTTGACACGGGTGGTAATTCGTAAAGCCCCAGATCGCATATTTATGGCCCTCACCTTCAGTTCAGTTCGGGCCACAGAAACCTGCGATCTGGGACATTTACGAATTCACCACCCTAGGTCTGTAATATACTATTTTTATTCATAACCAAGGCCTATATTCGAAGTCTTAAATAGGGACCTCGCTGTTCCCTATAGGATCGCTCTCGCGTCAAGTTGAACTTTAAATCCAGCTGCTTAAAGTTCACGCGACGCGTGAGCGATCCTATAGGGAACAGCGAACATCCCTATTTAAAGACTTCGAATATAGGCCCAGAAGGATTCCGAATTCGTTGAATCTCGCCAAAGAATCCCCTTTATGTGAATTAGATTTAATCTTGAAATTTAATAATTATTTGAGTTGAATAATACTCAAAAACTTTTTAGTTTAGTTGTTCTTGATTGATTTGTTGAAAAGTTTGTAAGTGTTGAAATATAATTATCTAAATTGTATTATCTAAATTGTAAGAGCTCACATTTTACATGCTTCCGATTAGTGTAGCGTATATTAGGTACTTTATATCAACAGTTTGTTTAAAAATACTTTTTTTTTTCAATGAATAAAATTATGGTTTTAGACCTTTACATTTGTAAAGATCTGCAAACTTTAAACGGACGGGTTACACTCAAAAGCGACGAACGCAAATTGTGAAAGAAAATTAAATTATTGTGTTATTGTAATGATTTGAATTTTAATGGCAATTTGGCAAACGAACGAAAATAACATCAAATTTTTACATTGAATTGAAATGTAAGTACTTGCTTCTCTGTCCAATAAAGTCAACAACAACAATACTCTTTCTTGAACACCATATAAACAAAACAAAGAAAATACAAAAATAATACACATTAAATAGGTAACAGCCGTGGTGGCCTAGTGGTTTGACCTACCGCCTCTCATGCAGAGGGTCGCGGGTTCAAATCCGGCTCGCACCTATGAAATTATTTATGTGCGAAATTTAATTTGAATTTACCACTGTGCTTTTCGGCGAAGGAAAACATCGTGAGGCACGCATCTGCGAAGTAATTCAAGGATGTGTGTGAAATCCCCAATCCGCACTGGGCTCGCGTGGGGACTATAGCCCAGCCCTCTCGAGATGAGAGGAGGCCTGTGCCCAGCAGTGGGCCGTAAGAGGCTGTTGCAGTAGTAGTAGTAGTAGGTAAACAACAGGCGGACTTATCGCTAAATAACAATCTATTGGTGATAAAGTCTATAGATACGATATCTGAAAGAACCTAACTGACTTATCGATCAACGCACAGACAATCAAGTTCAACAGTGGAAAACTATATAAAACCCAACTTCTATAAAAATCCGCCATTTTGTTATTTTTTGTACGAAATGTACCCCTATGACGCTCTGATTATAATTAGGAATGGATCGGCACCTCTTTCATCAAATTCGGGTCAGTAGATTAAGCGCTAGGATGGAACATGCATACATGGTGCTAAAATCATAACCCTTCTTTTGCCTTTGCCGTAGTCGGGTAAAGAAGCAAGCACAGAAGGGTCAGAGGTTCCTTAAAAGAGGGAACTGAAAATGGTTTTTTTTTATACTGTACTGTATTAGACACGGTGGGTCAGAAAATATGGCAAATAATTAACCCACCGTATCGGCTATCGATTCTAAGTATATTGTATAGGTCTTTAATTTTTTTTGAGTTGGTAAAAAAAAAATTGTATATGGGATTGGGTGTGTGAGCGACGCCTGAATCCTATACAATTTTTTTTTTTACCAACTCTAAAAAAAATTTAAGATCTATACAATATACTTAGAATCGATAGCCGATACTGAGGGTTAATCATTTGCCATATTTTCTGACCCACCGTGTATAAAAGTGGTAAAATGGGGGTTGTATGAACTTTCATTTGGACGGAGTCGCAGGCGCAAGCTAGTATTTCAATATAACGAGTCGTTTGATCTACACCATAGAGGAATAAAATAATAAGTTTATCAAAAATTTAATTTCTGGGACACGCTTTTATTGCTGACTGTACTTTTCTTTGTAAATCCTTCATCTACCCTTCAAGACGAATCAAACGAGCCCACATTCGATGGGTTTATGTAGTTTTATTACGGAGTTCCTATGGCCACCTTCCAGCTCCATCATCAGATCAGCTCCACGTCATCGTAATATTGCATTGTCACGCGATTTACATATTCGTGCAACTTTTCAGCTCAATCGGAATTCGGAAAGTGGGTCAAATTTAACTTGCAAGATTCCATTACATAGTTACATACAGGTCGACCTAATAAAAGCGTATTAAATAGAGCAGCTCCCATACTAAAGTGCGTTCTCCGAAACGCGGGTTAACACTAGATCGACATCTAGCGTCCAGGTAGCACTTTACAATACAATACAATACAATATACTTTACATTACCCTTGGCCGTAAAGTGAGATTTTCTGCCCGCTACGCGGAGAGAAAATCTCACTTCTTGGCCAAGGCAAGACGTAAAACTTTTGACAAACCACGGGCGGTAATTCGTAAAGCCCCAGATCGCATATTTATGGCACAGAAACCTGCGATCTGGGACATTTACGAATTCACCACCCTAGGTCTGTAATGTACTATTATTGAACACCACACAATCAAGGAACAGTAGACATAATGTAATTACACAAAAAGGTATGGCATACAGAAGGCTGTCTTATCGCTTAATAGCGATCTCTACCAGACAACCTTAGTATAGGAGCTGCTGTTCTTTTTATTTTATTCCTCTATGATTTACATAATTAAAATCAATATGAATGCTTTATTAGCCACTAAAATTTTCATCATTGATCATTGATATGCGAGTTTTTGTATAATATGATTCGATCGACACGACAGTAATGTTTACAAAGTTGCAGAAAAATTACATTCTCATGTGTTAATGGAGTGGGAAGTAGTTATCTAGTATATAAAATTCTCGTATCGCAGTGTTTGTGACCAAACTCCTCCGAAACGGCTCGACCGATTCTTATGAAATTTGGAGTGTATGTTCAGTAGGACTGAGAATAGGACGTAAGGTATTTTTCATACCCAAAAATACTAAGGCGGTACGAAGTCCGCGGGGTCAGCTAGTTTGTTCATATTAATATGTTATTTCATCCCCTGCCATAATGGAGTAGAGTATAACGCATAAATTATTTACTAAGCGAACGAATACTTTTGACAATTTATGAATTCACCACTGTATACTCGAATCTGAAAGCTTGCTTACGAAAACATCAACAAAAAGCTACCAAGCTACGCCACCTATCGGTATTTTAGACAAACTGAAAACTCAATTGGCTATGGGTGAAAAATGACAAAGTGCTAGATTTTATTTTTTTATGGCCTATCCAACATAACCTTCCGTAATAAGAGAAAAAAATCTGAGAATTTTCCGTGACGTAGATTTTGCGTTTAAAATAAAATTGGTTTTGCGTTATGACGATTTAAAGATTCGGGTTTTCCTTGGACCAAGTAAGCACAGCACATATTTCTGACAAATAAAAGTGTTGACATTTGACGGTGACAGTTCTCGCTTCCTTCGTACGAACATAACTTTACGTGTTTTAACAATTTTATTGGAAAAATAGCTTATTGATGACTGCTTTTGCTTACTGGACTTTCGATTCTGCTTGGCCCCAACGACGACATATGCTTTAAACACGTTATTACGAATGAAAAGCGAATGAAGCAAGAACTGTCACCGTCAATAGTGTCAACACTTGTTTTTTAAGAAGTAGTGCTGCATACTTGGACCATGGAAACACCCTTATTTCAAACGTCTTAACTCAAAATCAATTTCTTTTTTTTACGCGAAATCTACGGCACGGAAAATTCTGAGATTCTTTTCTCTTGATACGGAAAGTTATTCCTATCCATAAAAAAATTAATCGAGCACATTGTCATTTTTCACCCATAGCCAATTAGTCGAAAAGTATTAACTGAAATTGTACAGTATTCCAATGTCGGCTTTGTACCAACGCAATCAAGTATTATTTTAATTGTGTAGTGTGCTTTAAGTATAAAATTATTTCGCAAAATGTAAAGAATTTTTCTGTTAGTTAAGGGTTAGTTTCCACTGCCGCAGAGTTGAGTGGAAGAAACTAACCAAACTTTCGAAAATGCCATTGTGTTCGCTTTTAATGTTTTGTAAAACCTTTGTGTATACTTGGAGATTTTCGTATGTACCTAAATATTGTTATTTACAATTAAAATTATGTGTTCTTACCGGAGATTTAATTTCTACAAATTTCAATTGAAATTGTAACAGTACAAATTCAGTAACACTTAGGAAATGGGATACACTTTGTGTATAAGTGACTTGGTCACTTGATAGACCACAGACATGAAATAAAAGGGTTAATCAATTTTAACTTTTTCTCATTTTTTCAAACCCATAAACTCTTCGCTTTTCATGAGCTGGTTTTATGACTGCTTTGACGGCCGGATTGGTCCAGTTGGTAGTGACCCTGTTCCGTTCCGATGGTCGCGGGTTCGAGTCCCGCTCGGGGCAAACTTTGTGTGACGAACACGAATGTTTGTACTCGAGTCATGGACGTTTAGTATTTATATATGTATGTATTTCTCAATATAAGTATTTATATCGTTGTCTAGCACCCATAGTACAAGCTTTGCTTAGTTTGGGGCTAGGTCAATATGTGTGAAATGTCCCAAGATATTTATTTATGGCTATGAAGGTATCAAGATGTCGGCTGTTTATCATTTTCATGGAAAATAAAACAGGCTCATGGAAAACTGATTTATTGAGTTGTGCAATAGACAAACAATTTTAAAGAGCAAGTAAACTTCGATTCACCTAAAAATTAAAGTGTAGTCGCAAACATTATGAATAGGGATGACGATAACTTTTTTTTCCTTGGTCTATCAGGAAGATTATTGAAAAGTATTGGACACGTATTTTTTCTTTTTTCACGTAATCAAACTTATACGGAGATATATTGAGTTGAAATGTCGCGTGACGTCACGGTTAGGTACGATTTATACCTAACCCTAGTTAGCCCTCACTCTCCAACTTTAACGCATTCACTGCCACCGACGCATATATGCGTTTTGCTGACTTTTCCGCAGTGCCTTGAACGCACATGTGCGTTGCAATGTTCCCTTAATGACAGATGTGGCACCTGGCGAAAGTTCGTAAAAAGAAGTGGCAGTGGATGCGTTAATGCGTTTTAACTTGGTCATTCTTTGTTAATTTGATAAAACAAAAAATACGTGTCTAATATTTTTTTATTACCTGACTGATGGACTAATTCGAATTTTGATTTCTTCATCCTGTCATCATCCCTATTGCATTTTCAACCACTAAGAAATTGGCTACTTTAGTCAAGTGTTTTGTGAGAGTATTCAACTCGTTTTGATAACGTAATGGGGCTACGCTAGAGCATATTTCTAATATAGTTATTTCAGCGATGATTAAGCCGGAACGCCACTGCGGCGCTCGAGTACATTGTATTTAAAAAAAATGTCCGTTCGTGCATAGAGATCTTCTACTACCTATCTAAAGTCCCGCGCCTTCATGTTTCAAAACGATTCAATTTGTTTATTATTATTTAAAAAGCACCACCTACACTCTCAACGCATAGTTGACGGCTGTCTCAGCACGCACACATGTGTTGAGAGTGTTGGTGGTGCTTTTTAAATACATTGAAGCGTTTTGAAATGTGAAGGCGCGGGACTTTAGATAGTAGAAGATCTCTACGCTGCTGTAGAAGTGTCCACATACTTTTTGAAACGAAGCGTTTTTGTATCCACTTTGGCTTGATCGCGTGCAGCAGTCAGGTTCCGGCCTTACATATGAAAATAATAAGGTAAATTCGTTGTGCAATATAAATTATTATTAATCCTTTATTGTGTGTATTGTTTAAAACACTCATTAGTGATTTTACTTGTTTAGTGTATTTAAATTATGTACCTGTATTGTTATAAATTGTGTTAATTTCTAATATCATCGTTCTAACTGAATTAAACCAGTAATGTGTACACATTCCACGTTTCAAAAACCGATTGTATTTTTTTTATAGAATAGTTTGCGAGACAAACCAAAGCAAATTACTAATTAGTGAATCGCCTAAACCACGATTAGTAGCCGAAGTAAGGTTGTTGCAATGTTTTAATAAATAAAGGTTTTTGAAAAATAACTCGTTGCTTTTTTTACCTACATAAATCGTTTTAGTAAAACTATAGGTACCTAGAGATGAACTACGATAACATGGACCGACCCCACATTAGGTACAGACCTAGAGGATGGTGAATTCGCAAATGTCCCAGATGGCCAGTTTCTGTGGCCCGAACCGAAGGTGAGGGCCATAAATATGCGATCTGGGGCTTTACGAATTACCGCCCGTGGTTTGTCTAAAGTTTTACGTCTTGCCTTGGCCAAGAAGTGAGATTTTCTCTCCGCGTAGCGGGCAGAAAATCCCACATTACGGCCAAGGTGATGTAATATTTATTTACTAGCCTCTGCCCGCGACTTCGTCCGCGTGGAGTTCGGTTATTGCGCTCCCGCGGGAACTGCGCGTTTCCGGGATAAAAAGTAGCCTATGTCCTTTCCCGGGGCTCAAATTATCTCCATACCAAATTTCATCTCAATCGGTTGAAGCGTGAAGAGGTAACAGACAGACAGATTTACTTTCGCAATTATAATATTAGTATGGATAATATGGATATGGATGTCTACCAATTTTCTTCTAATACCGGAATTACTGGCAAGCATTCCATCTTCGGTTGAGCCCCGGCTAGGCAACGCATTCGAAATCTTGGTTTTTTTTATGTCAACGGTATAGGCAAACGAGCGCACAGCCCACCTGGTGGTAAGTGGTCACTGCGGCACCGAAATCCTATGATCCCCATTAAGAAACCATAAGATCTCGAATGCGTTGCCTACCCTGAGGTCTAAGATGGAATGTACACAGGCCACGATCGCTTGTTGTTATAAAAATAAAACAATTTGATTATTCTCACATTATTTTATTCGTGCGCTTTTGCATTACATTCTAAAATCACTTTTAGCTATAAAGAAAATAGTTTTATTTAAAAAAAGACTACTTAATTTAAAAAGGCGAAAAATGACTTAAGTGCCTTAGGGTTCTAACAGTGATAACTATGGAGTGTAGAATGTGTCTTGGTAAGGAGCGCAATCTTATATGGCAAAACAGTTGAAAACGTGTCCAGCGGATTAGATAATCATCAAAACAAAACACACTCCCTTCACAACCGTTTTCTCCTCAGCAGCGCCATCTGAAGGCGCTACTGCAAACTATCCGCCTAGGTGGCTTGACTGGAGTGGCGACCGCAGCGCCCCCAATCTACCCGATTTGGTGTCCACTTTTGGTACTAAAAAGATTCCGCTCCTTTGTGATAACTCTAAAAATTAGCAATGGCGGCTCAGTAAAGATATGATAATTTAAAACAGTTTATTCCACAAAAATCACCGGGATTGCGGACAAATGATAATAGGCCGTTTTAATGCCGATTGCACTGTACTTGCTTTGAAATAAATTGGGTTTCATCATCATCATCATTTCAGCCGATAGACGTCCACTGCTGGACATAGGCCTCCCCCAAGGCGCGCCACTCAGACCGGTCCTGTGCCGCTCGCATCCACCGTCCCGCGACCTTTACAAGGTCGTCACTCCATCTTGTTGGAGGCCTACCGACAGCTCGCCTACCGGTTCAGTCAGCAGTACAGGTAATAGTACATTATTGCAGAGGCCGCCAAGTAGCGCATTGCCGGACGAGTCAGTTAGAAGGCTGAGCGAAGCGAAGCCTTCTATTAGTACCAGTCCGGCAATCGTAATTGCGGCCGAGGTATATATAATGCTTTTCTCAAACAGCGAGGAAATACGTAAGGGCCAGAATGGGGTAAGTGCGCCTAACATAAATATATCGAAACCTATAACTATTACTCAACTACATAGTAGTTGGCTGTTTACAAGACATAGCGGCGAAATAAATTTAGGCGCACTTACCCCACATCAGTATTTACTACTTCCAAGATCGTGGATGATTTGGCCATGGAAGTTGTACTTATTACCTCCATGGATTTGTCAGTTTCTAGAGGTGTCTCAAATAGCAAGCGAATTAAAAAAAAAAGACACACGACAATAATGTTTTTGCTGGCCAAGGCCGGCAATGGACAGCCTCGCGTCTTCTTTTTTTGAAAGTAACATGAACATTTCCGAGCATGTTTGAGAAAATTGGGTTTACTTGCTGTTAAATAAAGGACCTGGCCAACCGAGCTTTGTTTGGGTGAAAATAGCTCAAACCGAGTTGTCTTAACTATGAGACCTAGTACATCGATTTGTCGCCCCCGTAAACCCTTATATTCCAAATTTCGTTCAAATCGTTAGAGCAGTTTCTGAACTCGCTTGGATAAATAAATAAATAAACAGAAATATACAAGATTATCGCGTTGAAAGTATAAGATTATCTACGAGTATCTATTTAAAGTATAAGATTTATCTCGTCTACTATATAAAAATAAGTCGGGTTTTCCTTCCTGACGCTATAACTCCAGAACGCACGAACCGATTTCCACGGTTTTGCATTCGTTGGAAAGGTCTCGGGCTCCGTGAGGTTTATAAAAAAACTAAGGCGGTACGAAGTCCGCGGGGTCAGCTAGTTAATTCTAAATAGTATAAGGAGAATTGCACACGGCGACTTTATGTAGCAATACAGCCGCGCGTTTAGTTTCGTTGTCCCGTTTCCACTACTACTACAGCCTATATTTGCGTCCCACTGCTGGGCACAGGCCTCCTCTCACCACGAGAGGGCTTGGGCTATAGTCCCGCGCGAATTGGGGTCTTCACATCTTTGAATTACTTCGCAGATGCGTGCAGGTTTCCTCACGATGTTTTCTTGACCGAAAAGCTCAGCGGTAAATTCAAATTGAATTTCGCACATAAGTAAACTTAGAGGTGCGAGCTGAAATCGAAACCCCGACCCTCTGCATGAGAGGCCGAACCACTAGCGCTTTAGTAAAAAGGAAAGCGTTATGAAAAGTTAATTCATTCGTTAATAAAAACGAAAGCGTTATGAAAAGTTAATTCATTCGTTAATAAAAACGCGCGACTGTCGCACTCTATTATAGTCGCCCGCCGTGTGTCACGTCCCTAAACCTCGCTTTACACATTGAATATATTTTTGTAACATGAAAGCTGGACTGGTGACGAAATAATAGTAGTTTATGCATAGACATAAATAATACTTCGTATGGACCCGGCCTAACGTAGATACATGTCATGTTTCCCCACTTCATTGGTGTCCAAAATCGTTAAACTTATATCGTGACACTAAAGCTGGGTCACATTTTTTCAACAACGAGACGAGTTTTTAGATACTGAGAAACAGTTTCGAAAAAAGTTTTTTTAAAAACGCTTATTGTCACGCACGCTCGGTGACAGAACTTTGGATTGGACACCGTGGAAGTGGGGCCATATTACGTGTACGTTAGACCGGGTCTATATTATTTACGTCTATGAGTTTATGTAACTGCTACATAATAAAGGTCCTTAAAAACGAGTGTTTTGAAGGCCTAATTATGTACAGTTGCATACACAACTTTATCTACACTCATTTTATAAAACCTCTAAGATGCTTCAATATCTGTCCACAATGGCGGCAATTCGAATACGTCAGTGTCTCACATTAGATTTTCAAAAAGCATAGACTAAATAGAGCTGTCATCTGAATTTGGAACAAACTGTCGCTCTATCTGACTGAAGAATATAGGCGGGCATTTCTGTTCGAAGATGTTCGAAATTTGAATGCTATTAGACCATCGAATTTGATGGTCTAATACAGCTATTAGAACATTTTCACAGGTAAGAAATCTGTTCTAACTAAACAGTTCATCTTAATGCTGGTCATAATTTGCTGTTTTTGAACGCATCATAGAGGGTTTATGATATGAGTGTAGATAAAAATATAAATATACAGACTATTTCTACCATCTACATAATTCAATAACTATCCTATTTTGTGCGGCAGAAATTGCAATAATTATATCGTACTTACAAAGCTTAATGACTAGTTATTTACTCTATTAAATAATATCAACAAAAAAAAAACAACCTAATAAGTAGGTATAGAACGAATCAACTTTAGAAGGCGCGCGGTTTAACCAAAAATAGACTCTGCGCCAACGACATAAGTGCTTCGCAACGCGCCTTCCAAGTCATGTAGTGCTATACTACATATTCACAGAAAAAGTTAACAAATTTCAGAATGAGCGCTGGAAATGTTTGAGTCATATTAATACCATGTTTGTGGCCTGTGCCCAACAGTGGGACGCGAATAGGCCTACAATTGTGAGGTTTAGATATATTTCAGCTATTTTACAGTAGTAGGTACTATTTTATTGAATATCTTCGCGGTGAATGCATATATGTATTTAGATAATTATTAACTTGAACTTCTTATAGAATTAACAAGGCAATCAATACAAAGATTGTCAAATTTTAACAATTTATGGACAGCTAAGTACAATTTTACTTAACATAGTTACTTTGTTTGACATATTTTCACTTTGAACGTTTTACAAATTAAAAATACATACAACTTATTAAATACCAAATTAAATCTAATTAAATATAAATAAATGTAAAATAAAAAATAAATAAATGCAAGTTCAAAATAAGCAAATGGGTAAATAGGATCTTCAAATATATCGATTACCGTTTGGCAGCCGGTGAAATTTCTGGCACAGAGGCATTCCATCTTAGGCCTCAGGGTAGGCAACGCATTCGAGATCTTATGGCTTCTTAATGGGGGATCATAGGATTTTGGTGTCCAGGGGCGCAGTGACCACTTACCATCAGGTGGGCTGTGCGCTCGTTTGCCTATACCATTGGTATAAAAAAAACTTGATTTGTGAAAAATTTTGAACTTTAATTGTGTCACGAAAGATTGAACCAATGGACAAGAAATCTGCATAATTTGGCCACTAGGAGCGCTGCAATCGCTTGACCCAAACCATCCGTCAATTACTTAGAGAAATATTTGTTATTATTGGTTTTACTTAAATTATTACAAAATGCCGCGCTGTGCTGTTCCAGGATGCAATGAGAACGGACGACACGTATTTCCGAAAGACTTGGTATGTATCTGGGGCAGGTATAATTGCATTGGGATCTCTTCATTTTCATCACAAATAACTGAACCAAAATTAAAATTGCGGTCAATATTTAACAATTTTATACAAATCTACTTAAAATTGTCAACAAAAAAACCCGTAAAAATTTGACAGCTGCAGTGTTTAGGTTTTGGGTCAAGCGTTTGCAGCGCCATCTAAGTCGAGCTTTGCGTATTCTTGTCCATAGGTATACTTCACATGGCGCGCTACGAAGGCTTTACGCAGTTGACATAGAGACTATAATAGCTTAATCCGCGGGCTATATTATATTATTTGTGAAGCCCTATACAGTTTTAGACTTTTTACAATTAAGTCCTAAGATTAACGTTGAAAAAAAACAACACTTATTAAAACTAGTGTGTGAAATTCCAAATGCACATTTTTATGGAAAGCTTACATATAATCACTCACAATATTACTATAACTAAATAAATATAATACTGAATTCCCTTAAAACTACCTAAGCATGTTTTTTACGGCAGTTCGATGACTATAACTATTTCAATGGAATTTAATATTATTTAGGCATTTCTAGAGTTGCTAGCGTCTAGTTACTTTCACATTAATAATTTTAATTACCTATAAGTAAGTAAGTCTGGTTTTTTTACAAATCTAAAACGTGTAATTTTGAGTTGAAGCTAAGAGCGAAATGATCTTGTTTTTTTTGTACAACTTTTATAAATGTCATTTTTGTATATCCTAATATCTAAGTTCGAGGTTCCTCGTATTTATACACAAGTGCATTGTTACTAACAGTTACAGAATCTATCTTCTGTTTTTTTGAAGTAATTTAATTAGGTAAGTGCACACTGCAGGCAACCTTGATTTTCCAATATTTTTTAAGTAATCTATACTTACTACAATAATTATATTAAAACCTATATAAAGTTGTAGCCTTATAGGTAAAGGTTTACACAAGTTAGAAGGCACGTAGATTAAGCGATAATAGACTCTGCGTCATCTGCTTAAGTGCTTCGCCGCGCGCCTTCTAAATTGTGTCGTGCTATACGGTATTCAAATCCTGATTAACACTTCTGAATACATACGCGAAATATAGAGTAGCAGTCAAAATGAACACTTGCCTTAAGGCGCGTAGTAAGGTGAAATACGACATTTTAGTCGCGTTTAAAGCCCTAAAACTAAAATTTGGCCCAAGATATAGGTCTCGAAAAAATATATATGAAGAATTGATATGTCCTCTTTAATCTGAGCTGCGGAAATTGCGATACGTCCAGGTCGTCCTTGCAAAAAAAAACAATTAAGTAAGGCATTTTCAACCTTTTAAATCGCTACTGCTCAATATCTAGACGATGATTTTACACGGGCTGTCGAGAAAATTAAACTTTATTTAGTTTTTCATAATCTGAGCTGTGGATATTGTAAAATAATCATTACTTTGGTCAAAAACCGCAAATAACTACCATTTCCAACATGAAAGTTGCGGTGGGTACGTGCGCGGACGATGCATGTGCACGTACCCACCGCAACTTTTGAAGAGCACATATCAATTCTCAAATGTATTATTTCGAAACCTTTCGGCCTAATTTTTACTTTTATATCTTCAAAAGTGCCCAAATTCGGTTTTTACCTTACTACGCACCTTAAACTAATCTTAAATTTAAAATTGTGCCTAGTTAATGTACCGATCGAAGACTTGACGGACTTGTAATAATTTAATATCGTATACACGTGCGAAGTTTTTAACTCGTGATAAAATGACCAACGTTTCGCACCATCTATTAATGTACTATTCTGGAATGACCATGGACTCCATTTATAGGGACTATATGTTACCTCCATGGGAATGACAGCTCCGCGCCATATTTAATTACTAGTTGTGCTCCGCGACTTCGTCTGCTTGGAATATAAAATTCTTTCCGACATCCGATTTTAATCAAACATAGCTTATATGTTGCTCCAAATGATGCCCTATCTACCCTTGAAAACTGCATTCAAATCGGTACAGTAGTTCTGGATATTAACTCTAACAAACAGACGGAAAGAAAGAGACGGAATATTACTCTTTTATTATAGTAATAGATTACAAGTCCGTCAATTGTCTTTATGCAACCCAGGTTGAGCCTATACATTGCCCAAATGGTGGTGATCGAATTATTATTTTTGATGGAAAAGCGCCTACATATGATGATGAATGCAATATGTATGTTACTATATATGCATGTATATATGTATTATGATACTAGAGCCACAGATGGACGGACATTTTGACTGAACCAATATCAAAAGGTATGGAATATTATATTCATAGAATTTTGCTATTTTGAATACTTATCGCTATCAATACTTTCTTTTTTCCTTCTTTCAACGGCCAAAATGGTCGTTAGGAATGCCGTTATAATGATTTGGGGCAATCAACGTTTTGCTATCACTATTTGCTATGGTAACACTGCGATTTTTATGGGTTTAACTCCACCAGATGTGTGTTATTTTTTAATTTTCCAACCTTACGGGCATATTTTCAAAAGTTGTAAAAGTTATTCCAAGAAACTCCTATTTTTTCCCCTGGCGAACGGGACAGAATAACAACAACGAATAGTTGATTGGCCCATTTGCTATTGTATCCGATAGCCAAAACGTCTTTTACAACCGCCCAGGTTTAACGAAAATGTATCATTTCTACGCTTCCCACACGGATAGATAATAGATTTGATTTAGGCTTTCCACTCAAGCGGAGCTGAGGGGAGACGAGCGGAGCTGAGAGGAGACAAGAGGAGCGGAGAGGAGACAAGAGGAGCGGAGAGGAGACAAGAGGAGCGGAGAGGAGACAAGAGGAGCGGAGAGGAGACGCCCAGGAATCAACCAATCACATTGGGACACGGATAGGGGTGCTGGGTTGAGCGGGAGTGCGTCTTCTCTCCGCTGCGCTCGCCTCCGCGTCAGTGAAAAGGCAGCCTTAACAACATATGTACATCGCGACATCTCAAGACCGAAGGTGATATAAATACCATCTGCCAAAATTAACAACTGCAAGCCCAATGAGAGCCAACGCGAATAAATTCCCCGCTAGAGGCGCTTGAGTCGCGTGAGGTGCAGTATTGCCAATTCAGCACATTAAATGCCATATAAAGCGGTAAATTGGCAACGAGATCTCCGAAACTTCAAATGCCACAGTGACTTAGAGATCTTCTACTATCTAAAGTCCCGCGCCTACACATTTCAAAACGCTTATTTTTTTTATTATTATTTAAAAAGCACCACCAACACTCTCAACGCATAGTTGATGGCTGTCTCAGCACGCACACATGTGTTGAGAGTGTTGGTGGTCCTTTATTAATACATTGAAGCGTTTTGAAATGTGAAGGCGCGGGACTTTAGATAGTAGAAGATCTCTACAGTTACACTGTTGTATGTAATAACAATCTTTGACATTGACAGCTGAAACCTCACATTACAGTGATGCCAACTGATGAGCAGGATTAGCTGCAGGGGTGCGTTCCGTAACGCGCTCATAAAGTGTCCCGAATCGATTGTCACGCTCACGACCGTGTGAGCCCGTTTTTGATTCGGAACGATCATAAGCACGCTCACGGCGCCAACGCTAGGAACTGTCAATCTTTTTTTATTAGGGAATCATGTCCTGTCAAATGTATAGTCAAATGTCACTTTGACGTTTGCGCACACAGCGCCCATGCCCCGCAGCGTGAGCACCGTGAGCGTCGATCGATGACGTCATCAATTCCCTGAGCGCTGTGAGCACGCTCACAAAGCGTCCCGAAACGCACCCCAGGAATACGGTGGCCCTCATAATGAAAACCTCCAGCCTATGGAGTGTGGAATGTGTCTCGGTAAGGAGCGCAATCTTATACGGCGGAACAGTTGAAAACGTGTCCAGCGGATTTGATACGCAACAAAACGTTTTCGCCTCAGCAGCGCCATCTGAAGGCGCTACTGCAGACTATCCGCCTAGGTGGCTTGACTGGAGTGGCGACCGCAGCGCCCCCAACCTACCCGATTTGGTGCCCATCTTTGGAACTATAAAGATTGCGCTCCTTTACTTCAACCCTCCATACTCCAGCCCTACTGAATGCAACAAGTGATGGGATGAGTGAGCAGGTAGTTTAGTACTATGGGCGTGCCGGCAGCGACTTCGAATTCCAGGTTCGGTTCCCGTTCGGGCTCGCTTTCGACTGAAGATACCGATTTCTCCTTGGGTTCGTCTAGCAACATGTCGGTCGATGTGTCGTCGCCGGGAATCGAATCTACGAACACCTGGGAAAATACACGGTTCGAGCTAGTTGAAAATTAGGGGCTCTATTTGAAATAGTGTATAATAAAATCATAATTTAAAGCTACAGACAAAAAATACTCAGGCCATTTTTACAGTCGAGTTCATGAATATGTGTAGGTACACTTTTCTTTTTTCTGGATCTTATTTAGTACTCTGTAGGCATTCCGATTATTTTGTGTCTCTCATATTTTTATTACGGGATGGATTATGATGATCATCATCATTTCATCCGAAAGACGTCCAATGCTGGACATAGGCCTCCCCCAAGGCCACTCAGACCGGTTCTGTGGCGCTCGCATCCACCGCGTTCCCGCGACCTTCACTCCATCTTGTTGGAGGCTCATGGATTCTTATGAAACTATTTAAACATTTTATAATGATATGTGGCCTATTTGCTGAATAAATCATTTGGTATTTCAAGTAGTACAGTCAGCAGCAGAAGTAGATAAGCTGTCCAGGTATTCAAAATGACCTACACACGACCTTATTCTTAAGACGTTAAGGGCGTGTGTAGGTAATTTTGAACACCTGGACAGCTTATCTACTTCTGCTGCTGACTGTACGCACTACGCGCCGCGATCTCGGCATGCAGTATAGTATAACAGATGTGGACTGCATGGATTTTTCTTTCCCATTTATTCACGCTGCGGACTACTGGAAAGAAATCACAGCAGTCCGCAGTGCGGACTACGGGGTGCGAACTACTGGGAATAGGCCGCAAAAAATATACCTAAACCCAAGAAACATGCTCAGAATCGATAAGCGGATACTGTGGGTAGCACATCGTCACAACGTTTTTCATGACCCCGTATAATAGGGATGACGACAGGGTGAATAAATCGAAATTCTAATTAGTCCGTCAGTCAGGTAATAAAAAAATATTAGACACGTATTTTTTGTTTTATCAAATTAACAAAGAATGACTAAGTTAAAACGCATTAAAGTTGGAGAGTGGGGGCTAACTACGTCACCGTTAGGTATAAATCGTACCTAACCGTGACGTCACGCGACATTTCAACTCAATATATCTCCGTATACGTTTGATTACGTGAGAAAAGAAAAAATACGTGTCCAATACTTTTCAATAATCTTCCTGATAGACTAAGGAAAAAAAGTTGTCGTCATCCCTATTGGCGAACACGGCTGTCACACATACATGTCTCGAATCACATACACTGAATAATCATACATATCTATATATAAAACAAGAAACTGACTGACTGACTGATCGATCAACGCAGAGCCGAAACTACTGGTCGTAGAGAGCTGAATTTCCCGAAATTCCCACCGGAACGAAAAAAACGGGATTTTTCATTTTAATATTTCTGCGCATACGAAGTTGTATGAATATAATATAGTTTGTGGCGTCCGCGAACCGGTAGACGAGCTGTCGGTAGGCCTCCAACAAGATGGAGTGACGACCTTGTAAAGGCCGCAGGAACGCGGTGGATGCGAGTGGGACAGGACCGGTCTGAGTGGCGCGCCTTGGGGGAGGCCTATGTCCAGTAGTGGACGTCTATCGGCTGAAATGATGATGATGATGATGATGATGATGAATATAGTTTGTAAATAGAAAATATTTAAGTTTTAAAATTGCTGTGCCCATCAGAATCCATGATGATCTGTATTAAGCTAACTACCATCTATGCCTGTAACACATGGATGCAATAAAGTATTGAGTATTGAGATAGTACATTACAGACCTAGGGTGGTGAATTCGTAAATGTCCCAGATCGCAGGTTTCTGTGGCCCGAACCGAAGGTGAGGGCCATAAATATGCGATTTGGGGCTTTACGAATTACCGCCCGTGGTTTGTCAAAAGTTTTACGTCTTGCCTTGCCCAAGAAGTGAGATTTTCTCTCCGCGTAGCGGGCAGAAATTCCCACTTTATGGCCAAGGGTGATGTAAAAAAACAACATACCTCATCGTCGTCATCGTGCGGGCACATGTTGACGACTTGGCTCGCGTAATACTGAGCCGCATATTCATACTCGTCGCCTTCAGACGAATAATCATCCTCATCGCATTCAAAATAGCGGCTCTGGAATAGAAGAGCATGTCGACTTTAACCAAAATCGCGAGTAAACCTGCACGGAATTGCTAAATAGAAATACAAATTATTTATTTTTTCATAAAAGATACGAATATTTTACAACATGTCTGACCCCCACACTAGGCGTTGCCTGTCCCGTGGGGGCGATTGTACGGTTAACAAAAAGAGTTATTAAGAGTTATTAAAAGAGTTAGACTTGGCCTGAGTGGAGAATATAGTATACAGCTTAATACTCTCGTGATGAGATTAGCAGTGGGATGTGGGATGATGATGATGATGATGATGATGATCAGCAGACTATCATACTAGCCCGAAAATGTTCTACTACTACAGCCTATTTGCGTCCCACTGCTGGGCACAGGCCTCCTCCCATCACGAGAGGGGTTTTGGCTATAGTCCCCACGCGGGACCCGTACGTGGCCTAGTGGTTCGACCTACCGCCTCTCATGCAGAGGGTCGGTTCGATTCCGGCTCGCACCTCCAAGTTTACTTATGTGCGAAATTCAATTTGAATTTACCGCTGAGCTTTTCGTTGAAGGAAAACATCGTGAGGAAACCTGCACGCATCTGCGAAGCAATTCAAAGATATGTGTGAAGTCCCCAATCCGAAAATGTTCAACGTTAAAAACTACCACCTGTCCTTGATATAATAATAAATACAATAAGTCGGGATGTCTACTTGGTTTCGTGAAGTTTTAAATTAGGTAAGTCACTACATAGTATAAAACAAAGTCGCTTTCTCTGACCCTATATCCCTATGTATGCTTAAATCTTTAAAACTACGCAACGGATTTTGATGCGGTTTTTTAAATAGATAGAGTGTTTCAAGAGGAAGGTTTTCGTATATAATTTGTTATAGTTTAACGCTCAATTCCCGCGGGAACGCTATAACCGAATTCCACGCGGACGAAGTCGCGGACAGAAGCTAGTTCTTAATAAGGTAAAAGCCATTAATGGCTTTCACCTTAATGTGGTTAATAGTTAAGTATGTTTGATAATTATCAACGCGAGCGTAGCACGTGCTGCGTTAATGAGTAATGTTCAAATATCAATAACTGTAAATTATATTATTTATTTTCCCACGCAAAACGATTTAATTTGTGAATTTAGTCAGTCATTAACGAATTCATGTCGTTCTTATTACATTCCGATATTTCCGATCACAACTTAAGTACTACATACATCAATAATGCAGGGGCATTTATTTAAAAAATATTATGTAAACAATCTTGATTTTAAGTTTTTAAGAAATAATATTATAAGTAAAGCTGAAAGTTTGTGTATGTGGAAGTTAGTTGTTACGCAACTACGCTAAAACGGTTGAACGGATTTAGATGAAATTTGGTACACAGATAATTTACAACCCGGATTAAAAAACAGGATAGGACTTTTTATCCCGGAAATCATCCCTTTAGGATGTGAAAGGTAAGGTTGACTGGTAGAGAATGCCTTTATGCATTAAGTCCGCCAATTGTATACGCTTTGTATGTGCAATGAAGTTTAAATAAATAAATAAATAAAAGGGGGCTGGACGTTTAGTGTGAAATCCCTTGATGAAATCGCAGGCAAAAGCTAGTAATAAATCATATCTTTTATTAAATTAGATAGGCTAATTTTTTAAACAGTGTGCTTTGTTCTTTCTGTTATGTTGGTATGAAACCGTTCCATTTCACATTTCAAATAGTATGAGCTCAGAGTTCCTTAAGTTAAATAAATGATACTATAATTCAACAACATAAAAACCCATTTTAGACATGAAACGATGATTACATTATGAAATAAGGCAATACTAAACACAATAATATTCACCACAAACCATGTAATAAGTAAGTTCAATATAATATTTCTGTGATATTCACCAACAATTTCATTGTTAGCCAAAACGTCAACTTGCTTCGTAGAATGGAACGTAGCAGCAAGTTCGACAACTTGAAGAAAACTTCTGTCAATGTCAAATAATAATCTAGGTGATATTGACCTGATTTTCACGACTAAAACTAGTTTTGCTAAATTCTATCGTGTTCCGTGAAAAATAAAGCTTATAACGCCTTGAAAGATATTGAGAATTTGCAGGAAATATTTCAAAATGAACGCGTACTAAACGTGGAAATGACGACATTTGGGGAAATAATATTCAATTGGCCAAAACAAAGAGAATTATCGAAGACGCATAAATGGGGCACCGTTGCGTAGTTCGTAGGAAACTGAAAACCAGTCTTTAGTGCGATGTACTGACGTTTAGATGTGAATTGTGTTGGAGAAAATGGCTGCAGCGCCAGCGTTCGACTCTCCTAAGTATCAGAACAGTTTGATATGCTGCAGTCCGCGGGGAGTAGAAGCGAGTTCCAAATCGTCTTCAACCTCTGGCTGCGTTTCAGCTGACGACAGTTTCGACTCGCTGACTCACGCTCCGAACACGATAGCCGTGAAAAAACTCAAAATACACAGCACAGCAACAAAGGAAGAGGTCGAAAAAGCTATCAAACAGTGCAAAGAGCTGATTCTGACCAGCCAACAGTGTTCCGATGAGCGAAAATGGCTGGTCAGGTATTTAGTAGAGCTGAGACTACGCTTGGAAGATTTAAATGATACGAACGGACTGCCTTTGCTTGGGGTTACCATAAAAGGTCACCATTTTAAGCAACAGACGACGCCTCAGAATAGAAAACAGTATTGCGATCACTGCAGCGGAGTAATTTGGAGTATAGTGCAGAGTTCATACATCTGTAGTGACTGTGGCTACTTAAGCCATTACAAATGTGTGGACTCTGTGTACAGATTATGTGCACATGTTGTATTGACTGACCGAGGACAACTCGAGATGACAATTTGCCCGGAAAAAGGATTAGCAGCTCAAGGCTACAAATGTGCAGAATGCGAGAGTGCGCTGGCTTTCAAAGATGCATGGAACGAGCCAAGACTTTGCGACTACACCGGGTTATTTTACTGCGCAACTTGCCATTGGAACGACCAGTCTCCTATACCAGCCCGTGTCGTCCACAATTGGGATTGGGACAAACGTTACGTGTCACGAATTGCCTTCCAAATACTGAACCTAGCATGGAGGCTTCCATATATAGACATCGAGAGAATAAATTCGAAGTTATTCAAGTTCATAGCCGAACTTGAATGGGTGCACAAAATGCGTAAAGACTTAGAATGGATGAGACGATACCTATGTGCGTGTACGGAAGGTAGTACCCTCTTGTCTCCTCTATTTGTGCAATTGGGAGATGTTAACAAGAAGTACAGCATGGCACATTTGCAAGCAATAAACGATGGTACTCTGGAGACCCAATTAACCGAATTAACGGAGACATGTCGAGCTCATATTACGGGTTGTCCCCTCTGCTCAGGCAAGGGTTACTTGTGTGAGATTTGTAATAATAATGAAATACTTTATCCTTTTGACAGTGGAGCAATAATGTGCGACAAATGCAATAGCATGTATCATAGAAGCTGCTGGTTACGTAAAGATCAAAACTGCCTTAAATGTGTTCGGCTGGATGAGAGAAAGAAAATAAAAGGGGTTGTTGACGATACAGATTCCAATCTCGAATATGACATAGACAAATTTGTTGAATGACTTTTTATATGTTGACATTTTGTATATATTATTATTAACGAAACCTATCGCAGATTTATACATTAACAATACAGACTGCATGCTAATTAAAATTTAATATTAGTATTTAATGACATTTGTTTCATTGGTGCTGTAAATTTTATAGCAATAACATATATGTACCTATATAAAAAGCTTTAATAAATGGCATAATTCGGGTTAATGTTGTCTTTGTTCTATTCATTTCTTATAACTTGTAATAAATAACTTAACATACTCATGATATTTGTACATATTTACAATATCGCAATCGTTTATATCATTTTGAAGCTTTATTTATAATAATTTTAGTTTAAATCAGTGAAATAAAAATGAGTTTTTAAACTTAACAAGTTATTATAATTTATACCTATGTATTGCTTTGTGTTCCTATATAAAGCTTCTATCTATAATTATTCAGTTGGGAAAAGGGTCTAACGTAAATGCCATATTTTAAAATATATAATTGAAGTCAGTGTATTAGAGAAACTAACATAATAAAAACAATTAATCCTCCAATTTAGAGAAATAGTTTTTCTGGATATCGATTTATTATTTTTTGAAATCAACTGACTTGTCCCACCTTGTTTCGTTATTGAAGTATTTTGCCATGATTTTAATAAAGAACAAATTTCAATTCTCATTTAATAAGGACATTTAATATGCAAATTGTTTGACATGTTTTCTTATTTTTAATACCATTTTTACTAAATTAATTGTATGTGACAAAGTTTATATTTTAGCTACTAAGTTCATTTATTTTTAAGTTTCTTGGATTTCACTATTGGTTGTCTTATTATAAGGTATAAAAAAATATCAAAAATTGTGTTTTACCCTAAATACCAGTAATTCTGTGATGTGTTCTGTATCATATTACTTTTATGACATTATTTCGACATTGTTACATAAATACATATATGTTAGAGTAAAATACATAAACTGATTTTTTAATTGCTGTTTATATTTTTATATGTATTTTAATACTAGCCGTCTCCCGTGGATCCCATTTTCCCCGTTCCCGTGGGAATTTTGGGAAATCCTCTCTTGGTGCTCCCCTACACTACCCAAAGAACCTGCATGACAAATTTCAGCTCTCTACGACCGGTAGTTTCGGCTGTGCGTTAATCGGTCGTCAGTCAGTGAGTTTCTCGTATTATATAGATGAAAAAAAAAGTATGGATGAAGACGGTTGCAGTTTGTTACCATTATTCATCGGAAGCCTATGTCCAGCAGTGGACGTCTTTTGGCTGAAATGATGATACATCGGAAATATTCCCAATATGTCTGATTGAATGAATAAATCGGTGTTTGAAAAAATAATATACCCGAATGCAAACAAACTTTTGTCGCCACATTATATATTTGTGTAATCCGTCCATTAAACTCTTTATTTTGATACCCCACTCGAAAGGCTTTGACAAAAAAAAACATTTTTGGAAACGTTTAAAATGCCTCCAAAAGTCAGCCATTTTGTTTTTTGCAATTTTGATATACCCAGTGTCACTCACAAAGACGAATCTAACGACACCTCGCATGCTAAAATCCATAGCCTTTTAGGCTACAGAGCGTGCCAAAGCAATATACATACACTCACTCGAAAAACGTAACCCCCCCTCTAACGCAATCGAGTAAAAATAGGGAATTCCTATATCGATACACACGTCACAATGCTTTTCCATGCACTTATATGTGTGACAATGACACGATTGCATACATTTGACCGCGTTATCGCGTCGGCCTTGCCTCGAACGTTTACGATACACGCGTAGACAAGCTGATAAGTTGTAGGTACATATATCAGGGGCTCTATTCGAACGTCACACAGGGAAAGGGAGGTTCCCTATCACGGCGCTCAAACTTTAAATCTAGCTGCCTAAAGTTCGGTTTCAACGCCGTAACGCTTTGACGGTAGGGATAGGGAATTTCCCTTTCCGTGTGTAACGTTTCGAATAGAGCCCCAGGGTTGTTCGAGTCCACAAAGTGATTCTAAAGGGAACGGGAAAGGTATCTCACTAGACGTAAAAAGTGACTGCTAAGTGAGTCAGTAGATCCCAAAGTCCAAACGTCGTTCGGCGCATCAGTGAAGAGATAACAGACAGACAGTTACTTTTACGTTTATAATGTATGGATTTTTGGTACTATTACTGCACCCATGGAAGGCCCAGCTTCTCATCCAGGGAGAAGACCCATATTATAAATGCGAAAGTAACTCTGTCTGTCTGTTACATATTCACGCTTAAACCGCAAAACCGATTTACATGGAACTTGGTATGGAGATAGTTCGAGTGCTGAGGTTAACATAGGCTAATTTTTATCCTGGAAAAATCATAGTTCCCGCGGGAACGCAATAACCGAATTACAAGCCAAGCTAGAGCTAGTTGATAGAAAATTATCTAAATATATAAAACTCAAAGGTGACTGACTGACTGACTGACATAGTGATCTATCAACGCACAGCCCAAACCACTGGACGGATCGGGCTGAAATTTGGCATGCAGATAGATGTTATGACGTAGGCATCCGCTAAGAAAGGATTTTGCGAAATTCCCACGGGAACGGGAAAAAACGGGATTTTACATTTAATATTTCTGCGCATACGAAGTTGCGGGGAAAAGCTAGTCTAATATAAGTTCATATTTATTATTTGGACTCAATCGACTTAATTTTATGTTTTTAGAAGAAGGGTTTGGGGTGGTAGGTCCTGGTGCTCTGGTGGTCACTCGACTTAGTTCAGTATTTTTAGGGCTCCGAACATAGAGGTACAAAAGGAACCCTTATAGGATCACTCGTCGTGTGTCTGTCCGTCCGTCTGTCATAGTCGATTTTCTCCGAAACTACTGGACCGATTAAGTTGAAATTTGGTACGTATATGTAATTTTGTGACCGAAACCCGGACGTGTAACGGAAACAAATGAAGTTAAACATAGACCCTATTTTTGGGGGCTAAATTTGAAAAAATATTAATGAAGTTTTTCAAGCTATACTACTACTACTACAGCCTATTTGCGTCCCACTGCTGGGCACAGGCCTCCTCTCATCACGAGAGGGTTTGGGCTATAGTCCCCACGCGGGCCCAGTGCGGATTGGGGACTTCACACACATCTTTGAATTACTTCGCAGATGCGTGCAGGTTTCCTCACGATGTTTTCCTTCACCGAAAAGCTCAGTGGTAAATTCAAATTGAATTTCGCACATAAGTAAACATAGAGGTGCGAGCCGGAATCGAACCCCCGACCCTCTGCATGAGAGGCGGTAGGTCGAACCACTAGGCCACCACGGCTTTTCAAGCTATATCGTGTGACATATCAAATACAAGTACTTCTTATGAGGATCTCAAATGTATTTTTTTTATTTCTTTTTTGGTCAAAACTTTTCGAGTTATTTAAGAAAATAGGCGAAAAATGACCTTATCTACGAAACCACTGGACCTAAAATATTGGAAAAAATACGGAGGATAGTTATTGACCTATAGATTACAGGAAAATTATTAATAAGTCCATGGTACTTGAAATCTATCATATAATCTTATCATGTGAAACGGTTTGAAAATGACGCCATTGAAAATAATCAAGGGTCGGAACCCTCTCCACGCGAGTTCAACTCGCTTCTTGGCCGGTTTTTTTAAAGCTGGTGGCGTTCTGTGGTCTCTGCCTACCCCACCGGTAAACAGGCGTGAGTTTATGTATGTAAATACCTGACATTCGAAGCACCGACAGGACTCTCTATACGTGCAGGTAGTCAAGGCCGCCTCCAATCGCTTCAAGTAGCAGGCGCTCTGCGATTGTAGCCGCCTTTCGCGGCGCCCTAGGGACGCTAGAGCCCTTAGTAGGGATATGCGACGACGGCCCTTAGTTTTGGGGGTGCTGTGAACAATAGTACATTATTGCAGAGGCCGCCAAGTAGCGCATTGCCGGACGAGTCAGTTAGAAGGCTGAGCGAAGCGAAGCCTTCTATTAGTACGAGTCCGGCAATCGCAATTGCGGCCGAGGTATATATAATGCTTTTCTCAAACAGCGAGGAAATACGTAAGGTCAGTCGGGGCAAGTGCGCCAGGATGGGGTAAGTGCGCCTAAGATAAATATATCGAAACCTATAAATATTACTCAACTAGTAGTTGGCTGTTTACAAGGTATAGGGTCGAAATAAATTTAGGCGCACTTACCCCACATCAGTATTTACTACTTCCATGATCGTGGATGATTTGGCCATGGAAGTTGTACTTATTACCTCCATGGATTTGTCAGTTTCGGGGCAAGTGCGCCAGGATGGGGTAAGTGCGCCTAGCATAAATAAATCGAAACCTATAAATATTACTCAACTAGTAGTTGGCTGTTTACAAGGCATAGGGGCGAAATAAATTTAGGCGCACTTACCCCACATCAGTATTTACTACTTCCATGATCGTGGATGATTATTGCCTCCATGGATTTGTCAGTTTCTAGAGGTGACTCAAATAGCAAGCGAATTAAAAAAAACACACACACGACAATAATGTTTTTACTGGCCATGGCCGG
The DNA here is from genome assembly GCA_963971205.1 of Aethes cnicana. Taxonomy (NCBI): domain Eukaryota; kingdom Metazoa; phylum Arthropoda; class Insecta; order Lepidoptera; family Tortricidae; genus Aethes; species Aethes cnicana. The sequence goes on from OZ020300.1 coordinate 1,338,804, forward strand.
AAATGGACAGCCTCGCGTCTTCTTTTTTTGAAAGTAACACGAACATTTCCGAGCATGTTTGAGAAAACATACATAACTCGATTAAAAAAAAACACACACTGACTCGCTCGTTTTCACTATCGTGTAATATCGGGGGTTAAGACAGCCGGTGAAATTACTGGCACCATAGAGAAATGATACAAGAAGAGTGGCAGAGCCCATACTGTAGTGCGTGCTCCGAAACCCGGGATAACACTAGATCGACATCTAGCGTCCAGTAGCTGAACCCCGATTACCCGACCGGTTAGCAGTTGCTACCGCTACTTGAAGCTAGATAGCGAGCCGAACGCAAAGTGTATTTCTAAACAATTTACAACTAATATTTTTGAAATCCTCTTATTATACAGAGACTTCGGGTTGTTAGTTGTAAACTGTTAAGCAATAAAATATGCTTTGCGTTCGGCTCGCCATCTAGCTTCAAGTAGCGGAGCAACCGCTAAACGGTCGGGTAATCGGGGTTCAGCCACTGGACGCTAGATGTCGATCTAGTGTTAACCCGGGTTCCGGAGCACGCACTAAAGTATGGGCTCTACCACTCTTCTTGTATTATTTCACTATGGAACAAGACAGCCAAACTCAGCCTTTCAGGGCCAAACAATACCTTTCAGGGGTCCCATTGAGCTGTGCTGGTCTCATATCCTTCTCTTCGCATAGCGCCGTCTCGCTCGGACGCCGCTTAGCCCTTCGCTTAACTCCTGTATCCGCGTTGTCGTTTACTGAAAAAGGAAGAACTGTTAAGCTACGTTTATACGCGCGTGCCCGAGCTCGTGAATGTGCCCGTTGAATGTCGTTTTGAACGCCGTGCATGTAAACATACAATGATCTTTGCCGAACAACCGATAGGAAACCGACAGCCGACCGATCGACGGCGTTCACGTGCACATTGACGAGCGCGTTCAAAGACAGCCTGTTTACACGCTCATGCCTGTGAACGCGCCCGTGAATGTCGTTTTCAACGCCGTGCATGTAAACATACAATGATCTTTGCCGAAGAACCGATAGGAAACCGACAGCCGACCGATCGACGGCGTTCACGTGCACATTCACGAGCGCGTTCAAAAACAGCCCGTTTACACGCTCGTGCCTGTGAGAGCGCCCGTGAATGCCGTTTTGAGCGCCGTTCATGTAAACGTACCAATAGACGGACATACAGACAGATCTGATGGATGGTCGCCACGGTAATGAGTGTCATCGCGAGTGAATTCACCGCTAAAGGCACTTGAAGTCCTACAAGGTGCAATGTTGCCATCCTACTATATATTTTTTTTAAATATCATTGGTCTAGGCAAACGAGCGCACAGCCCACCTGATGGTAAGTGGTCACTGTGGCCAATGGACACCGAAATCCTATGATCCCCATTAGGAAACCATAGAATCTCGAATGCGTTGCCTACCCTGAGGCCTTTATAATATTATAATATATAATATACATAATATATAATATAATATGGATGAATATGGCAAAGGCAATCTTACCAATAACCTCAGGAGCATCAGTATACCCCCAATTGCTATTTTCGCCGTACTCTACATCATTATTCTGTGCGTCCGTCTTCTCGTTCGTCCATATCTCGTTAACAGCATTCGAGTTTTGATATATAGTTTCCGTTGAAGCATTTCCATTTTCAACATCATAAGCCCGATCTGGTTGTTGGAGGACCTTAAATTGAGAATAAGAAATAATAAAAGAATCAATGAAAGTTAAAAGTAGTGAAGGAAATGAAAGTATCAAAGGCAATTGAAAACTTTTGAAGTGTTGAACTTTTTTATGATGTATGAAAAAGAAATTTTGTTTATTTATTTCATTTTCAATTGCACTCTTAAATTTTTTCTAAAGTTCTCATCTTAAAATGTGTATATGAATTTTTCTTTATAAAAAAATACTTTAATAGAATAAATTTTATATCTCATACTAGTTGACCCAGTGAAAATTGTATCACCAGACTATTCCCAAACAAAGTTATTTGATTGTTTTTAGCTGTTCCTTTAGAATTACCCGATTTTTTTTCTTTCTAAATCTTCTCTGAATCACTCACAGCTAATAAGACAAAAAACAATCAGCCAAATCAATCTAGGAGTTTTCGAGCCTTAGCTATAATTAACACAGGGCAATTCATCATTTAGCAAAGTTTTTTAAAAAAAAATACTTACTTGATAATGTGCTCGGGTACCCAAGAAAAAAACAGCACCAGTGTTACTGGCATTCATCATGATGCTGAAAAAAAAACAATACTTAAATGAAAAAAAAAAGTGCTATCATCATTGATACAGTTAGGAAATGTTTATTTCTACAAACACATCACAAACAATAAATTGTTACTTCTGATTCATATTTAATAATTACAAAAATATATCTATCAAATGAATGAAGGTTATCATCAAACAAATATGCAAAATTTCAAGTGATTGCTGCAGTACAACTTAAATCAAATGTCTGACACTGTTTATACACGAATATTAAAAAAATCGGAAATAAATTAACCTTCAAACAATGGCTCATTTCATTACTGTACCAGGTTTTGATGATTATTAATTTAATACCATTTTTCAATAAGTCGCACTATGTACACACAAAATATAACCAAAAATCTAGCAAGCTAACACAACAAAACACAATAAAATACCTATAACAATAGTAACTTGCCAAACAAGTTTTAGTTGTGTTAATTCCGAATATCGTACGTTAATTACGTAATATTGTAATATCTTTTTATTATTCCGATTTTTTTGTCTAGATGACAGATCGTCGCATCGCATTGACGTTTTAAAATGCGCGCGCATGTAAGATGTTGCCATGATAGAGTCAATTACCCACCTTCTAGGGTAATGTAGTTTCAATGGAGTGATGGTAAAATATCCGTTAGAATTCAACTTCAAACCTATACGGTATCTTTATATTGTCCCAATGCGTTTAGTATGTAATATTTATATATCATATCATATCATGTAATATTTATAATTTCATTTAATATGGTTTTGTTCTACCCACGGTTTTACTAACTGCGTTACTACGATTTTTTTTGGTCTACTACCGTCAAATTGATTGACGTATTTACTCATGTATCGTGTGGGTGACGTTAATAACGAACATATAGTTTTCTCTTACTTTGTGTTGTTTTTGTTTCAATTGAAAATTCATATGACATCAGCACTTCTACTCATGGAAACTGTCACCTATCGCTCAAAACCATAACCGTACTAACTATATTTTTACGATTACAAAATAATAATATGTAGAGTAGTGATTTCACCTACCTGCTCAACCATAGGGTTGACTGTTCAAGAACGGCTTGCACCGCTCCTCTGAGTGCATACAAAGTGCCAAATTCGATTAAAATCTACTGCTAGTCTGCTAAGTGAAAGGAAACATCGTTTCAAACCCATGGACGCATTTTTTTAAGAAAAAATAGCTATGTCCGCGTAAAGACTGATTGCAGCCAAATGCCTAAAATCTCTCGTGATGAGAGGAAGCATAAGGTACCTACACCATCATCATAAGGTACGTAGTGGGATGTAAACTTGGTAGTGGTGGTGGCGTAGGCTACAATATTTATGGTGTCTGTGTTCATAGATATTAACAAATTATATAGTTAGTCTGTCTGATAACCTTAAGTCCCACGTTATGGTTTAGGAAGTAAAAAGTAATCTGAAAACAAAAAAGGAGTCAAATCTACCTCTACGGGGCTGTAAGCAGTCATTCTCAAGTTCAAGCATTCGTCATTCTAGAGTGTCGCGGGTATCCAACCAAATACAGTCTAGCAATTTCTTCTAGTCGACAGAATGGCAAATGTTGAAGTTATGCAACAGGATCTGAATTTTGGGTGAGTGTGCACTTTTGTGTAGTGGCTGCACAGAACCGCTTTACCGTGAGGTACTGGACTCCCCGAAGGAGCAGTGTCTGGCGTCGTATATATACGCAGCGAGCTCAGAAACTTCGATAGCGCGATGTAGAACATTAGGTTACGGTAAGAAGACAGAGGCAGACATATTTTATACATCTTCTTGGAAATTGTGAGTTTGTGATAAAATCAAACCTCTAAATGAAATGAAATATAGATGAAATTAAACAGTTTTATTTGCCATAGTCGTCGTGCGTGGAATGCTATGAAGGAAAACCTGTACCCCGGAACCCGGAACCTGTACAAGCAATCAGGTCCAGATTCAAGGGCCAGGGCCTCTAGGCACTTGGTATTTCGGCCCCCCTGTTATCTACCAGCCAGGGAGCCCGCAAGCCAGGCTTTCGAGCTTGTGTCTTGTGTACAGGTAAGTAACGCCACTTGGCCTCGTAGGCCTTAGCGGAAATACGGCCCAGCAATCAATATGATGATAATGACGACATGCCGATGGTGACAATTACAAAGAAGTTTTGAGACTTCACTTAGTAAACCCAAATATGATATCTCGTACAAGTATAGAACAACATAAGTTATAATAAAACGTTTAACAACTTCAGAAAGTGAATAAAAATCGTGAAAGTTAAATCATTTACTTCATACTTGATTGTTTAAATGCTTCTGGCTTGCGATACTCTGAGCTGTCTTTGAATTGTGAAGCAGTGGAGGGGTTGGAATCAGGTTTCTTCACACAATTAAGGGGATTATCTGTTACTAACACGTTATATGAAGTCAATAATATTGTACAAGTTGGTTGATTCGGTCCTTGGAATCTGATTGACCGATACTGACCAAGTTTTCAATACAGAACTAATATAGGTAAAAGTTAATACAGTGCCTAGTACCTAGTGATTCGAGACTTTCACAAGTGATCTAGCGCATACAAGATTGTATATTTACTGTATATGCGTGTGCATGGTTACAGTAAAGAAAGAAAGTAGTCATTAAGACATTTCATTGATGCAGTCAAATATTACATACAACTTAATTACACAAACTCCCTCACGCCTGTTTTCCGTCGGGGTAGGTAGAGACCACATGCATGATGCCACTTGCTTCTATTCTATCCAAGTCAAATATCCTTTGTCGGTATTAGAGGCAATCAAAAGTACCTACCGTAGATAATTAGGATAAAAAACACACGCTTCGCGACTTTCTTTCAATATTATAAAACGAGGAAAGAGGAAAAGGTGCTATGTGCGCCTTGCATGAAATGAAATATCTATTCTATTCTACAGTCCATGTCGGATATTTTTGTCTATTTTGCAGGATACTTAGGTACTATTTCTTTCTTGAAAAATTAGAAGTCTTGTTTTTGTAATACATACTCGTAGTTTTGCCAAAATCGTAATGTGATTTTCAAAACTTATATTATTTATTGCCAAATTTATATGTCCTGTTTGATTGTCTTGCCTTAACTGCAGCCGAATGTTTTACCAAGCATCCAACGGTGACGTGAAGTCTGTATCACGCGATACATCGCTTGTATACTGCACAATTGGCAATGGTTACGCTATAAAAACCGCAACTGCTCTGCAGCATAGCCTCAATTATTAGTTTTAGCTAGTTTATCATTGGAATGAAGTCATTTGATTGAAGCGGGAAGGTAGATATGAAAAGTTACGCATTTTTTGTCCAAATCTTAATCATCCTCTTCTGGAATGATTTTTTTGTTGGTGGTACCATGCCATATGTCACTTTCAGCAGTAGGATCCTTAGAATCATATAATTAAGTATTATCATCAACTCATTTTACGTTAGGGTTGATTGTAGTTATTCTCCATTTGGTAACTTTACCCCTTGTGCAACAGTTATAGTTATTTTGTGTCTTTGTCCAGCCTGTTACGTTATTCAAAAGGTCACGGGCGCATGGCCACTTATTATTATGACATGGACTATGGAGCATGGTGCAGAACTACACTGTTGTATGAATAGGGCTCTATACTAGCTCTGTACCGTTGTACCGGCAGCATGTTCAATGGGGACTATCGTTTCTTTGCTCACCAGTTGGCGCTACTGTTGACTAAGGTCCAGAGGCATAGCTGTCAAAGGCGACTTTATAAGATCAGCGCCAAAACAAAGTATTTAATCTAGAATCTCATTGAGTTTATTAATTATAAATAACTATAGTCATATCGAGTAACTATGCCGCAATGTTGTGCAGTTCCGTTTTGTTTGGAATAAAGAAAATTTTTTTCAAAGCGTGTACATTCATCGCCAAATAATCCATATTTGCAATAATTTCACGAAGGAGATCACTTTTCAACAGGTAAATTAAAGAAATTCTGATTTATATCACGAAGCCCGCCAAAACCAGTGAAAACTGAATGTTATTGGACCTCACGCGATACTAGCGCCTCTAGTGGCATATTCACACGCGATAGCCCCCATTCAACTACGTGTGCGAAAATCGTGCAACGCTATATTTTAAGCGACTACTAATGCCATATGTCTTATTGTACTAAAGAGATAATCCGGAATCGGTAGACTCTATTTACCCAAAAGTTAGCAGGTTCAAATTGGAATCTCGTCTCAAATCCATTTACCTAAGTAAATAGTATAGCTAAAGTATAATCAGTTCGTCTAAAATCTATATCTATGTCTGCGTGCAGTTCTGTAGCGGGTGTGCTTATTTATAGAACGCATCGATTCCTTTTACGTTGATTGTGACGTAGTGCTACGTTAACGGTACGTGGGTGGTGAGAAACTCGTTGAATGAGTCATGCTGGAACACGATTAAAGTGTGAACGTAGTAAGAAAATTACGCGTAATTTTGTTTTTTATAGTTAATGAAATAAGTAGGTAGGTAGGTATACTTTAATGAAGAATTAAGCCGAATTAGTACCAACTATAAAATTTGTTGTTTTCCGAGCTCTTGAAAATTTGATTATATTGTACTTTTAAACTGCTGATGTTTTTGTGTTCCAATTCTGATTCTGAATTGTTGCATGCATTCTGTGATGACTAAGACAGAAACATACTTACCCCAACATTAACTTCAAAATTTGCATTTGAAAACTAGTTTTCTTTGAGATGTGGTGATTTGCTATTCAGCCGTTCCAACCAAGAACACCTCACGGCTACGTCACACAAACGAACCAATCAGAAACCCCGGTCTACATCGCGCTATCGAAGTTTTCCAGCTTGGCAGCATAAATACAAAGTGCGCTGTTAGTAAGTCGGGGAGTCCATTGCTACACGGGAAACCGGTCGTGGTGGGGGGCCGGCTTAAGCCTCCACCATCTGAATATGTCGTGTAAGCGTCATGTATGGGTTAAATATAAAATGGATTAAAAAATAATGTCAAACAAACAACAATGAATTGAGACTTGTCTCACACATACCGATGTAGCGTCTTTGACTCTCTTTTTACTATAACATATCATAGATTTTGAGCTTTCTTTTACTCAAGTAATACTGTTCGACATGATAGAATATGAAAATAAAAGTTTCTATAGGTTGGGAACAGTTTTACACAATATCGATTATGAAAATACAATATGCTAGCCAAAACGATATTTTGGACCTAATACTTATAACAATAAGTACATTTCATGTCTACTACATCTATTCTAAATTCTAAACATATGTGCACTCTTCTTTGAAAAGTTAGTGTTATTTATTTTAAACAGAATTGAAAAATGGAAACTTGCTTTCAAGAGATGTTATTCAAAAAAATATCGTTGTATTACTGATTTGAATACGTAGATTGTGATTTATATAAGACAGTTCTTATTATCTAATAAAGCACAATGTATCAGTTACAAAAAGTGCAGTACGAGGGAATCACAACTCTCGCATAAAAGAGGAAGTCTAATTAGCTACTACAGTGTGGGTGAGACCGAAGTCTCTCTTTATCATTTTCTTGACAATTATTTGACATTATATTTACCATATATGAATTGCTTAATACGCTTCAACATATCTGATGGCAAGGAATTAGCCCGGCTCCCTGCCAGCACCGGCTCACCGAGTAGCTACGGACCTCCCGAAACAAATCGCTAAATCCTCTCTTATATAGAAACGCGGTCTAAAAACTTCAATAGCGCGATGTAGAACACAAACTTTGTTTTTTTTTTACGTGCTCACAAAAGCTATAATCCGCTCAAATGGTTACTTTTTAAATTCAGGATAAGAGTCTGTATATATTTGTAATTTTTATTTCAAACTTCTTAGTGCATTGTCAAAGATAACTGCATTTGTTGCTTTTGACATGTCTGCAATGGAGTTTTATGTAAGAGTGAGAGGGACAGAGCAACCGGCTTCCAGCTGCCGATGGTTAATTGAAGGCAGAGCTGTCGTAATCAAAAGTTTATCGATTTAATGAAGAATGTGGAACTAATATTACTTCCGTGTGTAATAGGTCAATGATCTTTAAAAATCATTCAAGCTTCTTATCCTTGCTGTTTAGGAATCGATAAAATGTAGACATCCCCTACCAACACACAACCATTCACTTGAGTCTCATCGTAGCAAACAAAAGATCTTGAATAATTCAAAAATATAAAGATATGACACTATTAGCCTGTCATATATGACTATTATCATGTTAAAAATGAAACTTACCTTTGAGCTACATTTATTAAATTTGATATCTGCTGGTTTAATATTTGAACTAAACCAAAACCTGTAAATAAAATTATAACCCCAAAATTCATTTATAGGTTTTCTTTTAAATTATAATTTTGTTTAATACGCTATATTACTGATGACGATGATGACTATATTACTTATATAATACTGTTGAACTGATTTGATATTTGATACTGTTGCAATAGTATAGAAAACAATAAAAACAAAAAAAGAGTATTGTAATTCTAACCGACTTCAATCGAGGTGAATAGGAAGTGAGGCGAGATGAGATTATCAATAGTACCTCCGATGAATCACTACTTCACAAGTCATGAGTTGCACGTTCCAGTTGACGCAAGTTTCACTTGCCTACGTGTGTTGCTTAAAATAGCACTGTATAACAGGGATGCAAGGTTGATGTTCGAATAAGATCAGATCTGGTTTGTCTCGAGCTGGTGGTAATGCTGGCACATCACATTCACTTTTTTTTTAATGTAATTTAAACTATACACATTAAAAACATGATTTGTTGAATTAATGAAAGGAGAATTCTTTTTAAAACTTGTATTTTCCTGGAACAAATGGGGTAATTTCTTTTTACTGGTAACATTCAACTATGGCACCACAACAAATCGACCTAGAAGAATTTTACTGAAATGATTGTTTAATGGCGTCGATTTTCCCGTATTCTCATTGAAGTGAACTTGGTTTACATAGTTTCTCTCTTCGTAATTAATGTTATAAGTGTTGTATTACCTGAATCGAATATCAACTAATCAATTGTTGCCATCAGAAGTAAGTGTAGATTGTTGCAATAATAATAAAATTAAAAACATCGTCATGTAGAAACACCGATTTCATTGGTGTTGCAAGAATTTTTTGAGTAAAATTTGACATCTCTTGAAATTATATTTGCGCTCTGTATTTTTCTATTGTTTATATGCGTCTAATATTAAATTAACAAGACGATTATTGAACTTTCCTTTTACTTCACATGGCTGACATAACCAAAATGATGTATGTAAATTATTATAAAGTTCACCATCTGCGAGTAACTTAGTTGAATACTCCTTTATAAGCAAATCTCGAAGGCTTCACTTCTTTCGACAAGGTTTGGCCTATTTGGGCTAAGTTGTGGCTAAGCTAAATTCCCCATTCACCCCACCTTATTTAACACTTCAGATTCCTATTCATAGGCTAGCCTGGATTGATATTAAAATGGCCTGGCCTATGTTGTAATATGACGGCCGGATTGGTTCAGTTGGTAGTGACCCTGCCTTCTGTTCCGACGGTCGCGGGTTCGAGTCCCGCTCGGGGCAAACTTTGTGTGATGAACACGAATATTTGTACTCGAGTCATGGATGTTTAGTATTTATATATGTATGTATTTCTCTATGTAAGTATTTATTTCGTTGTCTAGCACCCATAGTACAAGCTTTGCTTAGTTTGGGGCTAAGTCAATATGTGTGAAATGTCCCAAGATATTTATTTATTTATTTATTTATATTTCCACCCCCAATTCACCCCTTAGAAGATGAATTTAAAATTATTCTTTTATGTCATTTTCTAGTGTCAAATTATTATTATTATTATTATCTCCACACCAAATTTCATCGAAATACGTCCATTTGTATGTCAAGGAAGGACAAAGAAACACACTCACATCTATTTAATATAAAAATGAATAGCTCGGTGTTAGTCTCGTACCCTTTCGAAAGCCATAGCATAAAAAAAGAGTTCGAGCCTCTGCACCATTTGATAGTTCGCTAACGAAAAGCATAAAAAAAAAGATAAAAAAAGCAGGTCAAAAATGACTTTGTATGGGAATTACCTTCAGTTTGGGTGATACCATGGGGTGGTACGTAGTTCACTGGGTCAACTAGTCTATAAATAACTATGGATTGGTATTTACCTCTGTGTCCAATTTCATGTTTCTAGTCCCAGCAGTGTTGCCTGTGTCCATTGATCGTCCATTGGTTGGATTCTTATATATACATACTAGCTTCTGCCCGCGACTTCGGCCGCGTGGAATTCGGTTATCGCGTTCCCGCGGGAACTATGCATTTTTCCGGGACCCCAACTATCTCCATGCCAAATTTCATCTCAATTGGTCCAGCGGTTGAAGCGTGAAGAGGTAACAGACAGACTACATTCGCATTTATAACATTAGTATGGATTACAATTGTACACATACAAAAACAGTAAAATAAAATGACTATATTTCAGGCGTAAGCCGCCATGTCTGACGAAGAGCAGGTGGTTACGGAGACCCAGGTCCTCACGGCGGAGTTCAAGGATGGTAAATAGAAAAGAAATGTAGTTTTTACATTTCAATGTATTTTCCTATTTAAATTTAAGTACATGCAACTTGAGAGTTCGTCTTCGATGCGCAGAAGTTAGAAATAAGGTCTCGATTCGATCTTTGGGCGCGAGATGCAGTGGGCGCTGTGCCGTGCGCGCACGCTTATTGGCCCTTCAGTCGTAAACATGCGCAGAAATCCCTTCTACTTTCGCTCACCGCTCAAGATCTGTGCCACGACCTGTACTTCAAATTAACTAAATAAAATGTAATAATAAAGTATTTTACAGTGTATTGAAGCCGTGGTGGCCTAGTGGTTCGACCTACCGCCTCCCATGCAGAGGATCGGGGGTTCGATTCCGGCTCGCACCTCTAAGTTTACTTATGTGCGAAATTCAATTTGAATTAACCACTGAGCTTTTCGGTGAAGGAAAACATTGTGAGGAAACCTGCACCCATTACCCAGTAATTCAAAGATGTGTGTGAAGTCCCCAATCCGCACTGGGCACGCGTGGGGACTATAGCCCAAACCCTCTCGTGATGTTAGGAGGCCTGTGCCCAGCAGTGGGACGTAAATAGCTGTAGTAGTAGTAGTAGATAGTGTATTTGTTTGTAATTTTCAGGTCAACTCGAAATCGTGGAGGTGACGCCGTTTGAGAATAATGAGGTAAATTTTTCATTTTTATCTTAAGGCCGTTCCCTGACCCAGCATCGTCAAATTGCTCATTTAAGATCATACTTTTCTAAGAAATGTTAAAAGTTAAAAATATGGAAAAAACATATGTTATATTTGATTATATCATCCTTACATTGACAGCTTTCGATACACGTTTCACGAAACTTTGCTCGATACAATTTAATTCCAAAGTAACCTCTAACTCGGACCGCTATTCCAACTTTACTCCAGTTTATTATATCAAACAGTGTAAAACTAATTATAACACAAAAAATATCCATATTATATGCATACATCGACAGCTTTATAAATGCCATTTTTTTAGACGGTATTTTTATAGAAATTAAAACGTGTTAAAAAGTAACTAAATCGGGCGTTCTGTGCGTAGCGCTTTCTCTTTCACTCGTCCCACGAGTGACAGTGACGGCTGAGCTGGGTCTATGAACCGCCTTAAGTCTATTCAATATGTCTCATACTCAAATTACTTAACATGGACTAAAAAGGAAAAAAAGCCGTGGTGGCCTAGTGGTTCGACCTACCGCCTCATGCTGAGGGTTGGGGTTCCATTCCAGCTCGCACCTCTAAGTTTACTTATGTGCGAAATTCAATTTGAATTTACCACTGAGCTTTTAGGTGAAGGAAAACATCGTGAGGAAACCTGCACGCATCTGCGAAGTAATTCCATGATGTGTGTGAAGTCCCCAATCCGCACTGGGTCCACGTGGGGACTATAGCCCAAACCCTCTCATGATGAGGGGAGGCCTGTGCCCATCAGTGGGACGCAAATAGGCTGTAGTAGTAGTAGTATTATTTTTTAAATTTCAGAATGCGGTGGAGAATAGCATCCTTCCGGAGATGTCAGCGGAGGAGGACGATGAGTCAGAGACTCAGTTCAAAGTGCTCGATTCGTCCAAGGGCCTGTTACAACTAGATCTACTCAACCTGACACTTGTCAAGTAAATCATTACAAAATTACAGATTAATATTAAAAATGTGAAAGTTACTCTCTGTCTTACCTCTTCACGCTTCAACCTCTGGACCAATTTAGATGAGATTTCATCATCATCATCATCATCATTTCAGCCGAAAGACGTCCACTGCTGGACATAGGCCTCCCCCAAGACTCGCCACTCAGACGGGTCCTATGCTACTTGCTTCCACCGGTTTCCCGCGACCTTCACGAGGTCGTCGCTCCATCTTGTTGGAGGTCTACCGACAGCTCGTCTCCCGGTTCCCGGGCGCCACTCGATAACTTTCCGGCCCCATCGGCCATCAGTCGATGAGATTTGGCATTGAGAGAGAGAGAGAGAGAGAGAGAGATATATATTTATTTCAAATATTTTCACATGCAACTTAAGACTAGTTTACATGAATGACTTAATGTAATATTAATAATTAAAATGTATAAGCATGCAAAAAATATTTAAAAAGGGAATCCTCTCAGCATTTGTCATTGGGATAATATATTTAATAATAGTTTATTTATTACTAGCTTCTGCCCGCGACTTCGCCCTCATGGAATTCGGTTATCGCGTTCCCGCGGGAACCATGCGTTTTCCGGGATAAAAAGTGGTGATAGTTTGAGACCCGGGCGATAGGATAGGATAGGATACTTTTTATCCCGATATTTCCATGGGAACTTGACCCGTTCCAATTTTTCAATACTTCTATAACTATAACTGTCTATATGTATAGTATCATCGGGTACGCAAATTCAAAGTCTACGCGGGACGAAGTCCGCGGGGTCAGCTGGTACCAATATAAAATCTCATTATGTTTGTGTTGCAGATGTGGCGATGGGGACGGAGAGGAGTCGTACCGTCTGGTGACCAATCAGGAGGCTGCTGAGGAGCTTGGGGAGACTGTGACGTGCGTGCTACAGTCCAGCGATGGGGAGGAAGGTGGGGCGCAATGGAAATTATAAAATTAAACTAGCTTCTGCCCGCGTGGAATTCGGTTATCGCGTTCGGTTACCTTGCGTTTTCCCATGATAAAAAGTAGCGTATGTTATTCCCAGGGTTCCAATCTCCATGCCAAATTTCATTCAAATCCGTCCAGTCGTTTCGATGTGAAGGAAGGACAAACAAACAAACACTTTCACATTTATAATATTATAGTAGGTAAGTATGGATTTTGATGCAAGTGGAAAAAGTTTGTCATTTTATAACGAGTCCCTAGTTATGTTGGCGCGGGCGAAAGCGAGTGAAATGACAATTTCACACGTGTATCAAACGAAATTTTTAGTAAAAATATAGTAAAGTAAAAAACGCACAGATGAAGTTCAGAAAACGTTATGCACTAGTGCGCATAAAATTACGCACGCTCACTAGGTGACAAAAAATGCGATCGTTCGGAAATGATAAACTTTTCGCACGCCAAACGGGTATCGAAATTTTACTTTTTGAGCAACTGTAATGGAAGGAAGAAGGGGAAGAGGTAGACCACGCTTAACCTGCTTTGACCAGCTGATGGAAAGAGCAAATGTCCCGTCTTATTACGACCTCAAAAGACGGGCGCAGGATCGAGAGACATAGCGGTTACTCCACCGACAAGAGCACGGCTCTTAAATAGAAGAAGAAGAAGAGCAACTGTATTAAAATATTACATTACAGACCTAGGGTGGTGAATTCGTAAATGTCCCAGATCGCAGGGCCATAAATATGCGATCTGGGGCTTTACGAATTACCGCCCGTGGTTTGTCAAAAGTTTTACGTCTTGCCTTGGCCAAGAAGTGAGATTTTCTCTCCGCGTAGCGGGCAGAAAATCTCACTTTACGGCCAAGGGTGATGTAAAAACTGTTTCAGCATATCGTAGTATAATCGTAGTCGGAATCGCGATTTGAATTTCGATTCGGAAACTCCGAACGCATACCTCCATAGAAAAAAAAAATCTACGTACCACATACATTCGGTAGTTTTCCGTTCGGAATTTCGAACTGCATGTGTGTGGCAGGAATTGGTTTTTCGCCGGCCGCTGCTGCGGCACGATCGCTTCGTTTGTAAAAAAATGCCTTTTAAACTTTTCAACTAAATATGTTTGTCTACAGAAAACCAGAACGAGTATATAAGCAACAAGAAGCTGTATTTGACGGATTCAGGACGCGAACAGTATGTGATGGTGAACGGGGACGTATTGAAAACGCAGGAACAGACGGACGGCACTAGGGTAAGTAGAAATTAGATGGCTAATTGAAAAAGTAAAATAGACAATAAAATATATGAAAAATAACCCCAATAAATATGTCGGTAGGCCTCCAACAAGATGGAGTGACGACCTTGTAAAGGTCGCGGGAACGCGGTGGATGCGAGTGGCACAGGACCGGTCTGAGTGGCGCGCCTTGGGGGAGGCCTATGTCCAGCAGTGGACGTCTATCGGCTGAAATGGTCGTAGAGAGCTGAAATTTGGCATGCAGGTTCCTTAGGAAATGTAGGGAAGCACCAAGAGAGGATTTACCGATATTCCCAAGGGACGAAAAAAGACGGGATTTTTCATTTTAATATTTTTGCGCATACGAAGTTGCGGGGAAAAGCTAGTTTATAGTATAAAGAAACTATTTTAAATAATTTTTAAAGTCTGTTGACTATAATTTGAAAGAAACTTTAGAAAATAAGCTTTTCTTAAAGTACTCGTCAAGACGGATCAGACGAGTCCAAACTCGATGGGGTTGTGTCGTTTAACTACAGAGTTCCTATGGGGCCGGTTCCATCGTCAGATCAGCTCCATGTCATAATAATTTTGCATTGTCATCCGATTTACACATTCGTGTAAAATTTCAGCTCAATCGGTAACCGGGAAGTGGATTTGAGATATGATTAACAGACAGACATATAGACAAACAGGGACAGGTGAAGTTAAACAAAAGCTTGTAAAATAAGTTCATTTTCATTCAAGCTGCTTTAACGAAATAAAAACGAAAAAGATAATAGTACATTACAGATCTTCGGTTCGGGCCACAGAAACCTGCGATCTGTAATGTATCACTGTAACGGTGAGGGCCATAAATATGTGATCTGGGGCTTTACGAATTACCGCCCGTGGTTTGTCAAAAGTTTTACGTCTTGCCTTGGCCAAGAAGTGAGATTTTTACATCACCCTTGGCCGTAAAGTGGGATTTTCTGCCCGCTACGCGGAGAGAAAATCTCACTTCTTGGCCAAGGCAAGATGTAAAACTTTTGACAAACCTGCGATCTGGGACATTTACGAATTCACCACCCTAGGTCTGTAATGTACTATTACGTCACACCAGGCCGAAAAGCGGGATTTACCGCCCTTGGGCGCTACGAAAAATCCCTCTTCACGGCCAGGTGGTGACGTAAAATCGTATACTAACCACGGGCGGTCGTAAAGAAAGCCTCAGACCGCTAGATTATAGCCCTCGCCTCCGGCTCGGGCCTCAATTACCCGCGATCTGAGACTTTCTTTACTTGACCGCCCTAGGTGTGTAATGTACTATTGTACTTTCCTATTTACACTAAAGGCTTGTATTTTTTTTACAGAAACTATCAGCAGTGGAGCTATTAGAAAAAGCGAAAGCTGTACAAAAAGCGAAGTAAGTTTAGTAAACTCCATTTTTTTTAAATTTCACTCATACATTTAATACAGCATCAACAACAATACTCTTTTTTACTTTTAATAACTTTTAATACTTTTTTTTGACGTGATAACGTCTTTAAAAAAGATGAACGCCGGCTGCGCCCACGAAAAACATGATGCAATACGTTGTAGCGTTACGTGACGTTATCTAATATATCAAAATAAGTCGGGTTTTCCTCCCTGACGCTATAACTCCAGAACGCACGAACCGATTTCCACGGTTTTGCATTCGTTGGAAAGGTCTCGGGCTCCGTGAGGTTTAAGGCGGTACGAAGTCCGCGGGGTCAGCTAGTCACGTATAAAATTATCGTCCGTAAACCGACTTTACATCACTCTTTGCTGTAAAGTGAAATTTTCTGCCCGCTACACGGAGAGAAAATCTCACTTTACGGCCAAGGCAAGACGTAAAACTTTTGGCAAACCACGGGCGGTAATTCGTAAAGCTCCAGATCGCATATTTATAGCCCTCACCTTCGGTTCGGGCCACAGAAACCTGCGATCTG
>OZ020300.1:1355578-1385646 GCA_963971205.1 Aethes cnicana
AGCGCCGCCTCCAGGCCTGGCTCGGTAACTACCCCGCCCGCCGAGCGCCGCCTCCAGGCCTGGCTCGGTAACTACCCCGCCCGCCGAGCGCCGCCTCCAGGCCTGGCTCGGTAACTACCCCGCCCGCCGAGCGCCGCCTCCAGGCCTGGCTCGGTAACTACCCCGCCCGCCGAGCGCCGCCTCCAGGCCTGGCTCGGTAACTACCCCGCCCGCCGAGCGCCGCCTCCAGGCCTGGCTCGGTAACTACCCCGCCCGCCGAGCGCCGCCTCCAGGCCTGGCTCGGTAACTACCCCGCCCGCCGAGCGCCGCCTCCAGGCCTGGCTCGGTAACTACCCCGCCCGCCGAGCGCCGCCTCCAGGCCTGGCTCGGTAACTACCCCGCCCGCCGAGCGCCGCCTCCAGGCCTGGCTCGGTAACTACCCCGCCCGCCGAGCGCCGCCTCCAGGCCTGGCTCGGTAACTACCCCGCCCGCCGAGCGCCGCCTCCAGGCCTGGCTCGGTAACTACCCCGCCCGCCGAGCGCCGCCTCCAGGCCTGGCTCGGTAACTACCCCGCCCGCCGAGCGCCGCCTCCAGGCCTGGCTCGGTAACTACCCCGCCCGCCGAGCGCCGCCTCCAGGCCTGGCTCGGTAACTACCCCGCCAGCCGAGCGCCGCCTCCAGGCCTGGCTCGGTAACTACCCCGCCCGCCGAGCGCCGCCTCCAGGCCTGGCTCGGTAACTACCCCGCCCGCCGAGCGCCGCCTCCAGGCCTGGCTCGGTAACTACCCCGCCCGCCGAGCGCCGCCTCCAGGCCTGGCTCGGTAACTACCCCGCCCGCCGAGCGCCGCCTCCAGGCCTGGCTCGGTAACTACCCCGCCCGCCGAGCGCCGCCTCCAGGCCTGGCTCGGTAACTACCCCGCCCGCCGAGCGCCGCCTCCAGGCCTGGCTCGGTAACTACCCCGCCCGCCGAGCGCCGCCTCCAGGCCTGGCTCGGTAACTACCCCGACCGCTCGCCACGCTCGCCCCAATCAATATTCAGCCTGCTAGACACTGACACTCGGCTTGCCGACCACTGCTGCGGCACGCTCGCTACACTCGCTCCACTAATGCATTGTCTAAACTATAAACGACAAACATACTTCTCGCCACCTATTTGCACAAAAAAGTAAAAACCACCTTCCCAAATCGAGCTACCAATCTAGTCTCGTGGTTCGCTGAATCTCATTACATATTCTTATTCTAAAATCCAATTTTATCCGCAGGTGGATCTATCCTGGCTTCCATCGGGTCCTTCCAGCAGATGTGGATCTCCTCCCAAGAATACGACGAGGGCGGCAAAGGGCAGCTCGAACGGAAATGCCCATAAATATTAACATTAGTATTATATTATTAATAGTAGTTCATGCAATTACATAATGAGTGGCCTTAAAACACGAATGTGGTTTTGCGCAGAGCCGTCAGGCGAGTTTGATAATAAGATCACACGAGTGTTTTGTTTAAGGCATCATGTAAATTTGCATACAATAAGTTTAATTGTAACTTACACTGCATCAGCCCGGTGCATGTTTTTTCGCGCGGCGTTCATCGATTTATAAGCAGTGCCGTCTTTAGCATAAGGGTACACGGGGCCCGTGCCCAAGGCCCCCATCCTCTGGAGGCCCCCAAGGACGGACAGTAAAAAAATATAAAATCATAGCAGAAACATCAATACCAATTTTATAATTATTACCTCTTCACGCTTACACCACTGAACTGATTTCCGTGAAATTTGGTATGGAGATAGTTAGTCATTAGGCTATTTTTTATCCCGGAAAAACGCATAGTTCTCGCGGGAACTATTCGTAACCGAACCAGTTCCACGCAAGCGAAGTCGCGGGTAGAATCTAGTCACTAGATGGGAGGAGAGAATCTAGATTCTAGTGTTACTTAGTATAATTCGCTTTCTTTATTTTCCAAAAGGGCCCCAAATGCTTGTGTGCCCCGGCATAGTGTCAGACGGCCTTGTTTATAAAACGGTGTCACATCAAAAATCGGGGAGAATCTTAACACATTCCCTGTCCCCATATAAAATGACAGCACAATCTCACAAGTCCAACTGACGTAGAGATCTTCTACTATCTAAAGTCCCGCGCCTTCACATTTCAAAACGCTTCAATTTTTTTATTATTATTTAAAAAGCACCATCAACACTCTCAACGCATAGTTAATGACTGTCTCAGCACCCACACATGTGTTGAGAGTGTTGGTGGTGCTTTTTAAATTCATTGAAGCGTTTTGAATTTTGGAGGGGCGGGACTTTAGATAGTAGAAGATCTCTATGTATACGTATCTAAGGGCCTTATCACACTTGCGATTTGCGAGCGAGTTGAAAGCGTTTTTCAATACAAAACTCGCACGCGGCGAACTCGTGGCGTGTTCGCCTCCATACAAAACTCGCTCGCAAATCGCAAGTGTGATAACGCTCTTAGTATGAAGCAGTGACTCCATAGTGGGAGCATGGACTTGTGAAAAAAAGCTTCATGTCCCCACATTGGGGGCCTTCGGACAGGGAACGTGTTAAGAAACATATAATAAAAAGATTCCCACGAATTGAGAACCTCCTCCTTTTTTTGAAGTCAGTGAAAAAAAGAAATTTCTGTATGGGAATCCGTGGTGATACGAAGTTCACCGGGTCAACTAGTTTGAAATGAAAAATCAGAATATGAAATTAACGGAAAAAAGTTTTTAATGAGTAAGGTTTTGAGGGAAGAATGACTGAATATTATGATTGTATGTGTATGTTTTAATACGTATGAAATAAAGTTTTTTTTGAAGGTGCTATTGCATTTTCATTTAAATTTAAATAAAACAAACAGATAAGAAACAATAATTTATTTACAATCTTGATTTTAATAAGCTTAGTCGCCAATCGAGATCCTTACTCAAAATTAGAGATAATCTAGTGTAGGAAGTCCCGTGCCTCCACAATTCAAAACGCTTCAGTGTATTTGGAAAGTATTTAAAAAGCACCACTAACACTCAACGCATGTGTGCGTGCTGAGACAGCCGTCAAACATGTGATGAGAGTGTTGGTGGTGATTTTTAAATTTGAAGCGTTTTGAATAGGGATGACGACAGCGTTTTTCCCTTAGTCTATCAGGAAGATTATTGAAAAGTATTGGAACGTATTTTTTCTTTTTTCACGTAATCAAACTTATACGGAGATATATTGAGTTGAAATGTCGCGTGACGTCACGGTTAGGTACGATTTATACCTAACGGTGACGTAGTTAGCCCCCACTCTCCAACTTTAATGCGTTTTAACTTAGTCATTCTTTGTTAATTTGATAAAACAAAAAATACGTGTCTAATATTTTTTTATTACCTGACTGACGGACTAATTAGAATTTCGATTTCTTCACCCTGTCGTCATCCCTATTCAAAACGCTTCAGTGTATTTGGAAAGTATTTAAAAAGCACCACTAACACTCAACGCATGTGTGCGTGCTGGGACAGCCGTCAAACATGTGATGAGAGTATTTATTGGTGGTGCTTTTTAAATACTTTGAAGCGTTTTGAAATGTGGAGGCGCTGGACTTCCTATAGTAGTAGATTATCTCTAACACAAAAAGCCAGTTTATGCACTGAATCGATATTCTTTAGAACTTAAACTTAAAACCCATTGGTATACTTATGTCGAAATAAAGCTTGAAAACAAGCTTTTAAAGCTCAGAACAGAAAGCAGGTACCTAATTCCCTACGGTATCATTGACCTATAATAACATATGGACGAACAGTGCCCAACAGAATATGTCAAAATATATGGAGCAAACAGAATATGTCAAAATATATGGAGCAAACTGACATTAGAAAATACGTTCCAATATGCTAATAACGCCCCTGTATGTTATGTGTCAAGATAAATATTTTATACAAAAGTAAACCTAACACTATAAGACTTAAGTGTCAAATTTACTGAGCGCCAAACGGGCCATTTTTCTTCGGCTGATTGTGAATCCTTACTTATAATAGATCAATGTACGGTATCAAACAAAATGCAGTTATTAAAGTTTCAGGAATATACTTGAAAAGTTTAACAGTAATCAGCAAATTGGCCATTTCTAAGTTATTTAAACAACATGATAGAATTAGGTATGTTTTGTTTGGTACTGTAGTCCTAACATTGATTCACATGAAATAAGATTACATAAACCTGCTTTGGAATCAGCCGTTGTAGCTTAGTAGGTAGCCTCTATGTAAGGGTTATGGAGCTTTACGGTGAAGGAAAACATCGCGAGGAAACCTGCACGCATCTGCGAATTCATTCAAAGATGCGTGTGAAGTCCCCAATCCCCAATCGACCTACCGCCTCTCATGCCGAGGGTCGGGGGTTCGATCCCGGCTCGCACCTCTAAGTTTACTTACGTGCGAAATTCTATTTGAATTTACCATGAGCTTTTCGGTCTCTTATTAAATAATTATTAAATATAATTGGAACCCACAAATACAGTTAAGATAGTCGTAACATATAACCTAGTGAACGTCAGCTGGCAAGCCGTTGGTGGGTTTAAGCGCTATTGCCCCCCCGATTATTTTTTTTGTTATTTCCTCATGGCTGAAATTTCACCAGATGATTGTTCAAGGGTAGAGATCTTCTACTATCTAAAGTCCCGCGCCTTCACATTTCAAAACGCTTCAATTTTTTTTAATTTTTTTTTAAAAAGCACCATCAACTCCCTCAACGCATAGATGATGGCTATCTCAGCATGCACACATGTGTTGAGAGTGTTGGTGGTGCTTTTTAAATACATTGAAGCGTTTTGAAATGTGAAGGCGCGGGACTTTAGATAGTAGAAGATCTCTAACTGTGAAGGAAACCAAGACGTCAGCTGGGGCTATATTCAAAATCTTAAAATAGGGATCTCGCTGTTCCCTATAGGATCGCTCCGTGTCGCGTGAACTTTAAGCAGCTAGATTTAAAGTTCGCCTTGACGCGTGTGTGTGGAAATTTTGAAAAAATGCCTTCTGCTTGAGTTTGTTGCGGCGCTTCTTCTCAAGCAATGGGTCTAGGAGGCGCTGGTAAATTCTTTTTCTGACGTGTAAAAGTGCCCCTATGTGGCCAATTTGCTGAATAAATGGTTGATTTTTTTTTTTTAATGAGACTTCGAATATAGCCCCTGGTCTATATGGGTGGAAAAGTCGTCAGCTGATGCCTGCCCGATTTTAACTAATCTACAAAGTACTGTCCAGGAGGCAATAACTACCATTTTTTGCGCCTGGCTGCCGGTCTATTCTTGGGTTCACCCGGAGTGGTGTTTGTCCTCTATGTGTTTCCTGAAGACGGGCCGCGACGCGGACTCGAACCCGCACGCGCCGCACACTAGCACGTCCGCCGCGGCCGCCTCCGCCGAGTTGAGGTACACCTCCGCCGGGATGCCTATAAAAAGGTAATAGTACATTACAGACCTAGGGTGGTGAATTCGTAAATGCCCCAGATCGCAGGTTTCGGTGGCCCGATCCGAAGGTGAGGGCCATAAATATGCGATCTGGGGCTTTACGAATTACCGCCCGTGGTTTGTCAAGTTTTACACCTTGCCTTGGCCAAGAAGTGAGATTTTCTCTCCGAGTAGCGAGCAGAACGTTTTTAGGGCCAAGGGTCATGTAAATAAATATACAGGACCTGGGTGCCCGAGATTTGCTCGGCTGAAAATGGCTGAAACCGAGTTTATTCAGATATGAGACCTATCTAGACCGATTTATCGCCCCCGTAAACCCCTGTATTCCAAATTTCGTCCAAATCGTTAGAGCCGTTTCTGAGATCGCTTGGATAAATAAATAAATAAATAATGAAACAGAAATATACAAGATTAGCGCGTTTAAAGTACATAGTATAAAACAAAGTCGCTTCCTGCTGTCTGTCCATATGTATTCTTAGATCTTTAAAACTACGCAACGGATTTTGATGCGGTTTTTTTAAATAGATAGAGTGAGTCAAGAGGAAGGTTCTAGAATATTTTTTTATAGTTTAACGCGCAATTCTCGCGGGAACGCTATAACCCAATTCCACGACAAAGTAGTGTACGAAACGAGTACGAAAGTAGTGTATTTGTACCAGTCCTGGCACAATGGGGACTATCGTTTCTGTGCTCACCAGTTGGCGCCACTGTTGACTAAGGTCCAGGTATAACTGGCAAAGGCGACTCTATAAGATCGGCGCCGAAACAAAGTTTTAAATCGTGAATCTCATTAAGTTTATTAATAATAAATAACTATCATCATATCGAGTAGCTATGCCGCAATGTTGTCCGTTTTGTTCGGATTTTTTTCATTTTATTTCAAAGCGTTCACATTCATCGCCAAATGATCCATATTTGCGATAATTTCACGAAGGAGATCACTTTTCAACAGGTTATTAAAGAAATTATAATTTATATCACGAAGTCCATCAAAACCAGTGAAAAGTGAATGTTATTGGACCTCACGCGACACTAGCGCCTCTAGTGGCAAATTCACACCCGATAGCCCCCATTGGGGTGGAGGGACCAATCAGAGCGCAGTATGAGGATGATATCACAAGGGGGGGCTTGTACAAGAGATTTTGAGAAAACAAAAACTTTCCTGCCCATACCTATAACACACATATGAAAAAATAAAAATACGTTTTAGAAATATATTTATATAATTTTATTACAACCCAAATTGAATTTCACACATAAGTAAAATTAAGGTGCGAGCGGTGCGAGCCGAAATCGAACCCACGACCCTCTGTATGAGAGGCGGCAGTTCGAACCACTATACCACTATGGCTTATTGCATATTATTATATATATACCTTAATGTACTCGGAATACAAACACGTTATATTACAAAAATACCGTAAAAATAGTATACATTTCTTAACGCTGAAAATCATACTATATATTTATTAATTTATTTATTTATTTAGTAAGGACTATCATTACAGGAAATTCCTAATTCAATAGTGTCCTTAATATTAATATTATCTATGTACAATATACGTCAACTTATGTCAAAATGTTTAATCAAATTCAAAAAGTTTATAAATTAATTATTACTATTACAAAGGTATACATTGTCATTTTTATAATTTCATTCCAAGGATTAAAAAATATATCTATATGTTCAGCAACTCGATTTAGCGTTTCATATTATATTTATATAATTATTACAAACGCATCATATAACAAACATACCTTGAAATAGTCTACATTCGCTTAACGCATATGAGGTAAAATAGGAATTAGTGCTAGATGATAATACAGAAAATTTATATTTTTTTTATTACAAACACAACTTATTAAAAATTCTTTTAGCATTAGCTCAACGTTTATGATAATGAAAAGGGATTAAAGTAATGCAAAATCCACATAATTTATATAAAACTAGCGGACCCGCGGACTTCGTACCGCCTTAAACCTCACGGAGCCCGAGACCTTTCCAACGAATGCAAAACCGTGGAAATCGGTTCGTGCGTTCTGGAGTTATAGCGTCAGGAAGGAAAACCCGACTTATTTTTATATAGTAGATAGTATACATGCGTTAACGTCTATAAGGTAGAATAAGGTATATAGGATGAGGGCTAGATGATATCCTGCTCTTCAGAGATAGATTTGGAATACCCATCACACCTACACATCAACAATCTCGCGATAAAAAATATGTGAGCGTCTCTGAAATGGGAAAAAAATGTCGAAAAAAAGAAGGGATAACAGTTTAACGTCTTGTTCCTCGGACGGGGAAAGAAAAAAGTGAATGGTATAGGGCGCAGACTATTTCATGTGCCTTCAAATTCAGAGAAAACATCGTCTCTGCAATGAGAAAAAATGACGAAAAAAGAAGGGATAACAGTTTAACGTCTCGTTCCTCGGACGGGAAAAGAAAAAAATGCGCGGTATCCTCATGATAAAAATAATGGGAGGAAAAGAAAAGTTCCGTTTAAATAATGATTACCGGGATGAGCCAGATGGAAGTATATATAAAGTGCTGCTGATCGAGTTAATATAATGTGAGTATTTTATTATTCATAAGGTCTTGTTCCTCGGACGGGGAAAGAAAAAAGTTAATGGTATAGAGAGCGCAGACTATTTCATGTGTCCCAAATTCGGAGAAAACAGAGTCTATGAAATGAGAAAAAATGCCGAAAAAAAGAAGGGATAACAGTTTAACGTCTTGTTCCTCAGACGGGGAAAGAAAAAAGTGAATGGTATAGGGCGCAGACTATTTCATGTGCCTTCAAATTCAGAGAAAACAGCGTCTCTGAAATGAGAAAAAATGTTGAAAAATAGAATGGATAACAGTTTAACGTCTTGTTCCTCGGACGGGAAAAGAAAAAAGTGCGCGGTATTCTCATGATAAAAATAATGGAGGAAAAGAAAGTGACGAAAAATTTCGTAATCCTCAAATTTGGGGGAAACAAAGTCTCCGAAATGAGAAAAATAATGGGAAAAAAGAAGGGATAACAGTTTAACGTAGAAACGTAAAAATGTCGGTAACGATTGATGTTATTATCCCGATAGCATGGGGTTCAGTAAAAGAGGTTTTTTAAAAAAGATTGTAGAATATCAGGAGAGGCATCTAGGGACCGTTGGCATGAGGTGCTGTATCAACAACAAAGAAGCTACTGCTACCCTCCACGATTTCGTCATCTGGTTCCGTTTAAATAATGATTACCGGGATGAGCCAGATACTTATATGACTGGGCACGCGACACGTGTAAAGAAGGCGGATGGAATGAAAAAAAATTGGTGTGTAATACGTGAATTTCAAGAGGTTTTTTATGATAATTATAATGACATTGATGGTGGACTGAAATGTTTGGATAAGTTACGTGAAATATTAATTGATCTTCAACAATTACAGAAATAAAAAGTATTATGCACCTAAAATGTGACAATTGTTTTATTTTTGCTCTAAATGTGATGTGTTAAAGGATGTTAAAGAGATAAGGTGTTTTGAACAGATATTTCATAACTCGGGATGCTTCCAATGCTATTGTGTGGGTGGTATTCGGTTCGTGTGCAAATCCCTGATAGTGTACTTTAAGTGTATGACATATATATATTTCCATTTTAATTCGAGTAGGTACATTAAGGTTTAGAATAGTTTGTTGCTGTATGTTTAATTATAAAGGGTCATGTTAACTTAATAAACTGCATGCTAGATCATTGTGCATCTAGTTTCAATACTGGAAATAGACGTCTAAAGAAATAACAATCATGTTTATTTCGAATTTATTACCATTGACTGTGTTTTTAAGTCTCGAAGCTATTAATAACACTGATAAAAAGGTTCTAGTGCTACCTGCAAATACAACAGACTATTACATTCCGTTTTGTGATACAAAATTCTGGAAAATTGTGCAAGCTAATGTGGAGGAAAGTATGCAAAATAGTGCGATATTGAGGGAGGCATTATGGAATGTTCGTATCGAGTATGTTAAGAAAGGTCTTACTGTACCTTCTATAATTGTGAATATTAAGGAGAACGAGATAAAAACTACTCCCTTATGTGTCAATGAATGTAGTTAATAGAGATTTAATCGTTTTTAAAATGGAAATATCCAAAGAGCTGCAATTGTTCAGGACCCAACGTGTAAAACGAGAAGTTCATATGAAGCAAGCGTGGGGGTCAGATAATTATTTTCAAGCGGTGAGGGGTGATGATGGTGTAGTTTTCGGTGAGAGAGTCAAGGAAGCATACTACACCAAATAATAGTACTACTGCTACGTCACATGCAGTTATAATAGATAAGTATACAAGCACCATCACACCTATCAAACGGCAAGCATCTGAAGGGGGTGGTGGTGGTGAAGATATGAGCGGTGATTGTTCTGTATATAAAAAGTCGTTGGAAAGTATGATTAATTGGAGTACCTCTGAAATTGATCGTTTAAGGAATGGAAAATCATCACTTTGTGTAATTAAATAGCTTGATGAATCCTTCATATGTTTCCTAACACCGCTGTACGTATACAGTACATACACGCACACATACACACTAGTGCGATATATAATACGATGTAAATCGTAGGTTAACCGAGAATAATTGCAACTATTTATACCACACATAGTTCCGAAGCGGAGCGGTTCTGTTACCAATTACCAAGGTGATTATAAGTGAAAATAATAATAATAATGGCTAGTAAGTCAACCTTATCCAAGCTCAACGATACTGGGTCAAAGGTGACCACATGGTTAAGAATTAAGGAGTTGCCGGTGAATAAGCCAATGCGAATCACGGAGTGTTACAAGGAACAATCACGGTTCACACCAGGAGTGGCTGAAACCATATTGAAATTGCAAGACATGGGATTGGTAACTCTACCGTCAAGATTCAACCATCTTGACGATGATGCCATTAAAGAATTGGGTAGCGGTTGTGTCTACATGACCAATAAAGGGTCTTCGGGAAGGACGTGGATACTGTCTTTCGATCAAAAATCCAAGTGATTCGTCTTTCGATCAGAAATCGCAAGTGATTCGACGCGGATGCATAATTAGTGTATGTACACCATTATTTTATAGATTTTTTAAATTTAAGATCTACTTATTTGTTTTGCAGGAAGCATTGTAAAAAAGATTTTAAAAAATGCCAGCACCTGAAGAAATAAATAATAATAATAATAACAATAAGAGCCTATTTATAACCCGATTGAGAGGGGAGGCTTTAGTTTATTATTGGAACGGACGCTCCATACCCGCACCCGCATGCCAACTCATTGATAAGGTGAATGACATCTTATTAAAACTGTACGTAGATTCCAACTACTTAATTGAGTACTATGATCTATCTGTAATGTGGACTGATCTGGCGGATGACCTGCTGGAATCAGGAGATGGGAATATAGAGTCTTATGAACAATTCTTAGATATATTATCACAAGCCGATTCAGATAGGTATTATTATCCAATATTAACTGTACGCATGTGCAATTGGTTTATTATGGTTTTATGCCTTTCCATAGGTAGCTATTAGGGCATGCAATATCGGACGCTTTTTCGATTCCGGAATTGAGTTCGAGATTGTCCTTCGATTCCGGAATTCCGGAACTAGTTCCGGAACTGGTGAAATATTTTTCTCATTACGTTTTTTTGTAATTTTATCAATATAGGGCAAAATAAAGCTCGATCTGGTGATCAACATTTTATTATTAACAATCAACAGACCTAAGTAATTAATAGATACTTGATTTTCCTACTTCAAAAATAAGAATCACTAAGTTCTATCACTCAAAACAGATAAAAAAATTGCAAAAGTATTATTATTTTGTATGCAATTATACATTTGTTCGAGTGATCAACAATTTTAGTGCCATCAAAAATTCTAGTTTTTGGCAAGGCCAGCTAACCTAGCGACCAGTGGTTCCTCCAGATAGAATTTATATTCGCATAATAGAAGACAGGAGATCTGACAAATTACAATATTCGTCGTGTCAAAACTGAAACAGAAATTGACAGAATGTTATTTATAAGTACGGCAAATTGCGGACATACCAGAAAAAGATAAATACGAGACAATCCAAGGTAAAAATTCTACAGAAATTGATATCCGTTATGGAACCAGGGTCTACTTCAATGTTAGTCAATCGACCCTTAAGGTTCTTTTACTATTGAAGGATTTGTAGGTCGTAAGGAACGACATGATAATTTCAAGCTTTTTTTCTAAACCTGAAATGCTGAAAAATAGATGAGTCCACAAAACGCAACCCTCCCTCATGCTACGAACCTGTGCTCAGCTCACGGATCTCACAGAGCCACGCTGACGTAATAACGTTGTAGAGGTTACTTCGAAACGATGTTTTCGTTTTGATCAATTAAATTATCACTTGAGACATTACTTGAAAATCACTTTTTAAGCATTATTCGATGATGATGATACGATGTTTAAAGATAATAAGTTCATGCTTGAGTAGTAAATTCAGTTGAATCGTTTTCAAAATGGAAAAAAATGGTCGATTCACAATCCAGAAGTACTGAATTGCATTTCAAGATGCATACAACTAAATGATCATTGTGGTTCATCCAGTTGTTTAATTGAGATCCCACTGAATCTATTGATAACAGAATCATCCCAGATCCAATACCATGACTTATAGAACAATATTAATATGGGCCTTCCATCTGACGCACGAGGGGCAGTTGGTTGTTTCTTCCATACATCGAAATATCTATCGCCGATAAGAAAAACATCCTAGATCCAACACCACGACTTATAGTGCAATATTAAAATGGTTCTTCCATCTGACGCAAGAGAGCCAATAGGCTGTTCCTTACATAAAACGAAATATCCATCGCCGGACTAACAAAGTCCAAGATTATCAAAACAGGAATGCAAAACCAGGTTCTCGGAGAATATTTTGGGTCAAACGAACAAACAAAGTGAGATAACGAAGGATATTTATGGGGAACACATGACAGACCTAGAATTCAAGTGCGCAAATCAAAGGCTACACTAAGGGAAAGTTCCGTTTCCTTACCACCCGTCCAAGAAATGTACGATATGTGTGGAAGGAAGGCAGTCCTGTCGTAACTAATTTTCCTGTGCTTATTTTGCATCATAATCAATATAATTATTTTAAATTAAAATCTTATATATTTACCTAATTTAATTTGTGTAAATTTTGGAAAATTATCACTTTAAATTAAGGTCTAGTACAATTAAAACTCTATTTATTCAATTCCGGAATTTCCGATATTGAGGGTCTCAATTCCGGAATTGTAATATCGGAAAAAAGCTCCGAGATTCCGGTATTTCGAAATTCCGGAATTCCGGAATGCAAGCCCTAGTAGCTATATAGATATCTCATAAGATAAAAAAATTTAACCTTTTTTTTTATTTACTCGTGTAAAGTGCATATTTGGTTTTAAAGATATATTCTTTAATATTTTAACCGCATAGCGAATTATTTTTTATGATTATGAAACATTACCTATACCCACATGTAATTGGGTTAAAGTGATTTTACGCCCTTTCATAGGCAGCTATATATAGATATCTCATAAGATAAAAAAATGTAACCTTTTTATGATTATGAAACATTACCTTTACCCATATGTAGGTAATTGGTTTATAGTGATTTTACACCTTTTCATAGGCAGCTGTTATAGATTTTATGCAACAAGTTGTATAGAACCAAACTACCTCAAATATGTTATAATAAATGTATTCTTTAATTTATCCGCATAGTGAATTATTTTTACTTGCATAGCGAACTTTCTTGGTTTTAAGAATTGTATCTTATTTATCCGTATAGCGAATTATTCTTTAGTTTTAGAAATGTATTCTTATATTATTATTTTTTTACTTGCATAGCGAATTTTCTTGGTTTTTAGAAATGTATTCTTTTATTTTAATAAATAAATGAAAATCGCATCAACTTTGTCAAGAGATACCTGAAGATGCATCGACATGCCACTCTGCCGGAGGCTCATCGTATCCTCGAAGGATTGTGCAATATGAGTGATGTTATAGATTGTGAAATTTAATGTTACGCTACAGATCTGTTATGTAATACATATATCTTGGAGTAGGTAATAGTACATTACAGACCTAGGGTGGTGAATTCGTAAAGGTCCCAGATCGCAGGTTTCTGTGGACCGAACCGAAGGTGAGGGCCATAAATATGCGATCTGGGGCTTTACGAATTACCGCCCGTGGTTTGTCAAAAGTTTTACGTCTTGCCTTGGCCAAGAAGTGATATTTTCTCTCCGCGTAGCGGGCAGAAAATCCCACTTTATGGCCAAGGGTGATGTAATAAATATTTTATGCTATCTTTATTTTTTCATTCATGATTTTTATTTCTTGGAAATATTTGGTGAGATTCTGATAGCTAAATGGGTAAAAAATGATGAGGCAGCTTCACCCGACTCCCACTCAGTTCCATATTGAATCATATCTAAATGGGGACGTTACATTGTAATGTGATGCTTAACTAATAACCTATTTTATATTTGAAAACCAAGCATTACGTCGATTATGCAGTTGGTAAACTGATATCAGTACAACCCTCATACTAACTACAATTTACCAACCACAAAAAGAGTGAGCCAGTACTCCAACTCAATATATAAATAAATGGAACTTTACAAAGTTAACTAGCTATTTTGCGGTTGGTAAACTGTTATCAGTATCCGGCCTCCATACTAACTACATACATTCCCTAACCACGACTTCAATTCACAACCGCAAATAAGACTGGTCTAGAACCCCATCGCAAAATAGTTGACAAACTTAAAAGCCGGTTGGTAATCTAGTTTTTTGTATGAGCACCCATACTAAAATATGTTTTACCAATCGCAAATAAGAGTGGTCTAGAACTCCCATATTATAGCTACTGACGGCCAATTTCGTTTTCCTAAAATTTGAGGAAAACAACGTCTCCTCAAGAGAGTACATTTACAGTTTATCCTGATGCAAACAATCAATATGAGCAGGCGATGATATCAGAAAATAATAGTAAAAACAAGGGATAACAGTTAACGTCTTGTTCCTTGGACGGAGAAAGAAAATAGTGTATGGTATTCCCATGATCGGGGTTACAAGAACCTAGGATATATGTAATCGAGTTTGTTACGACGCTTCTTCTCAAGCAGCGGGTCTAGGAAGCGTTGGTAGATTCATTTTCTACCATATAAAGTGGTTTATAACCTATAACCTGACATTTCATTATTAAATTGTACCTTGATATTTACATATATGGAGGGTTGAATTAAAGGAGCGCAATCTTTATAGTTCCAAAAGTGGACACCAAATCGTGTAGATTAAGGGCGCTGCGGTCGCCACTCAAGTCAAGCCACCTAGGCGGATAGTCTGCAGTAGCGCTTTCAGATGGCGCTGCTGAGGCGAAAACGCAGCGAAAACGGTTGTGAGGAGAGTGTGTTTTGTTTTGTTGCTTATCAAATCCGCTGGACACGTTTTCAACTGTTACGCCATATAAGATTGCGCTCCTTACCAAGACACATTCCACACTCCATATTTACATACTTATATATTTCATGGCATGACAAGACATTTTTTTTTTCAATGTATTTTATATTTTTATATTTAAGTTAATTAGAGTTAAGACGTAAAAATGTTGTATGCCAGCTATCTGGTAGATTGTGACGGACGCTATGATGTAAGGACTTTTTATATTACTCACAATCTGACAATAAATTATTTCTATTTCTATTTCTTCTATGTATTAAATTTGCTTGAATAAATGATTGAATCTAGAGTTTTTGAATTTCAGCAGTAGTAGTAAAACAGTGTAGCAGCATCAGACTTAGCTCCGGAATTAGCGGTATTATTCTCGTTCTCGCATAACTAGAAATAATAAAATTAAGCATTGAATTATTGAGTTGATATAAAAAAACCGGCCAAGTGCGTGTCGGGCCAAGCGCAAAGTATAGGTCCGAAGTTGACGATGCCAACAGTACCTTTCTAAGACTTATTAGCATCTAGCTAGCCTGTGGTATGACGTGCCCGCCCGACGCCCCTGCCGCTCGAGAAAAATCATTGGTTTTTTAATCATTTCATAAGTTGGTCGACTATGACTCGTAAGTTTGTAGTGATAGTTTTCCTTCCAACTACGTTATATATGCCACAACCGTGATTTTTTTCAGCCATCCAAATTCCACCATTTAGCTGGCAGAAGGGGTGGGGGGGGACACGTGACTCAAACAAAAAAAAATATTTTAACAAACCCACAATATTTCTTTAAGACCTATTCAACGATATACCGCACCATGGGGTACGCAAGAAAAAAAAATACATCCCCACTTTACGAGTAGGAGAGGTCTATAAAATTTTTTTTTTCAAAATTTTATTGTACCACTTTGTTAGCGTAACTAATATGTATATTCATGCCAAATTACAGCTTTCTAGAACTAAGCATCTCCGAGCAATAGTGCGGACGGACGGACGGACGGACGGACGGACGGACGGATGGACGGACAGACGGACGGACATGGCGAAACTATAAGGGTTCCTTGTGGACTTCGGAACCCTAAAAAGGGAGGTAAAATTTGTAAACAGTTTATGAATAATAAAATACTCATCATCATCATCATCATCATCATTTCAGCCGAAAGACGTCCACTGCTAGACATAGGCCTCCCCCAAGGCTCGCCACTCAGACCGGTCCTGTGCTACTTGCTTCCACCGGTTTCCCGCAACCTTCACGAGGTCGTCGCTCCATCTTGTTGGAGGCCTACCGACAGCTCGTCTCCCGGTTCGCGGGCGCCACTCGAGAACTTTCCGGCCCCATCGGCCATCAGTCCTGCGAGCAATGTGCCCCGCCCACTGCCACTTAAGGCTCGCAATTCTTCGGGCTATGTCGGTGACCCTAGTTCTACTGCGGATATCCTCATTTCTGATTCTATCACGCAGAGAAACCCCGAGCATAGCCCTCTCCATTGCCCTCTGAGTGACTTTGAGCCTTCTTATGAGGCCCATCGTAAGCGCCCACGTCTCGGAACCATAAGTCATCACTGGCAACACACACTGGTCGAAGACTTTCGACTTGAGACACTGCGGTAATTTGGACGAAAAGACACTGCGAAGCTTCCCGAACGCTGCCCAGCCGAGTCGGATTCGACGATTGACCTCTTTCTCGAAGTTGGACCTACCTAACTGGACTGTTTGTCCCAGGTATACATAATGGTCAACAACTTCGAGCGCAGAGCCTCCGATTATTACGGGAGTTGGCACAACATGGATATTAGACATAATTTTCGTCTTGTCCATGTTCATTTTAAGACCAACTCGATCGGAAACTCTGCTGAGGTCAGCGAGCATAATACTGAGGTCCTCCATGGTCTCAGCCATGACTACAATATCGTCGGCAAATAGAAGGTGAGAGATGTACTCGCCATTAACATTGATGCCTCGACCTTTCCAGCCCAGCACCTTGAAAGCATCCTCCAATGCAGCGGTGAACAGCTTCGGAGAGATCACATCTCCTTGTCTGACTCCCCGCTGCAGTGGAATAGGCTTCGTGGTCTGGTCCTGTAGTCGGACGGACATGGTGGCATTTTCGTACAAACACTTCAACACTTCGATGTACCGGTAGTCAACTTGGCACCTCTGGAGAGACTGCAGCACAGCCCAAGTCTCGATCGAATCGAAGGCTTTCTCGTAGTCCACAAATGCAAGGCAAAGGGGGAGGTTATACTCTTCGGTCTTCTGTACAACCTGCCGCAACGCATGTATGTGGTCTACGGTACTATAGCCCTTTCGGAAACCGGCTTGTTCGGGAGACTGGAATTCGTCAAACCTGCGCGCGAGACGGTTCGTAATGACTCTCGAATAAAATACTCACATTATATTAACTCGATCAGCAGCACCTTATACTTTCATCTGGCTCATTCCGATTATCATTATTTAAGCGGAACCAGATGAGGTAATCGTGGAGGGTAACAGTAGCTTCTTTGTTGTTGATACAGCACCTCATACCAACGGTCCCTAAATGCCTCTCCTGATATTCCACAATATTTTTAAACAAAACCTCCTCTCTTACCGAACCCCAGGCTATCGGGATAATAACATCACTCGTTACCGACATTTTTAAAAACGTATGTACTCAAACGTTGGGCGGGATGAGAATGAAATATAGTAGAGACCTATTCATTATGAAACGTTGGTCCGGATATGATAGCGGGTTGGAATGAGTGAATAGTTAGGGCTGTCCAAAATGAGTAAGGATTTTACTCCTAAACATAGTAAATTATAGATCTATGAGAAAGTAGTAACGGCCCATTCGCTAGATAACAACAGCTGCTGCTTGTGATAGTGGTGAATTAATAGCTTTTACATCACCCTTGGCCGTAAAGTGGGATTTTCTGCCCGCTACGCGGAGAGAAAATCTCACTTCTTGGCCAAGGCAAGACGTAAAACTTTTGACAAAGCACGGGTGGTAATTCGTAAAGCCCCAGATCGCATATTTATGGCCCTCACCTTCGGTTCGGGTCACAAACACCTGTGATCTGGGACATTAACGAATTCACCGCCCTAGGTCTGTAATGTACTATTAATAACTGATCAGCTAACAGGATATAGCCGGTCAGATAGCGAATTAAACTGTTCGGTTATAAAAGACATGAAAGTCAAATAATTGCTAGCAATAGAATATTTTGATAAATTAAATTCCATATTAATAAAAAAAACCATAGTTTTTCAAGTCGACCTAAAAATATTAGCACTTATTTAGTCCCTTGGTATATTAACTATTATGGTAAAAGAACAAGTTATTATTTTACTGGTGCTGCTATAGTACTGATACTGATGCTGGTATTGTTGCTATTGTTATGAGTGGGGGAGGTGTTCTATTGAATAGATGAATCATACTGATATATAGACGCATACCAGACGCATACCGATCCATATACGTATGCAGGAGTCGAATAACACGCTGCTTCTCGTGATAGCGGAGAATTAACGGCTTTTAATAACTGATCAGCTAACCAGGATCTTAATGATCAGATGAGGGATTAAACTGGCCGGTTATAAAGGGGGGGGGGGGGGGGTCTGTTGGTTGATGCTGATGCTGTTTACTGATACTGTTGAATAGATCAGTCTATCCCCACCTCCTACTAGCATCAGCTCTCAGAAGTTGTTTGTTATACTTCCACCTCGAAGTAAGGTGTTTACGTAGTAGAGAGAGTCATACATACACATAAACGCGCCTGATATTACCAACCCTAACGAGCTTTTATCAACACACCAACCGTAGTGGGTAACAGACAATTTTTATCGTTCCGTCGCTATATAAAAAACGGAAAAAAACAACTAATGAAACAGTGATAAGTCCGTAACTCGGCTTATCAAATCCGATTCTAAGAAAAAGCTCATGATACGAGTAATGGGTTGGGGTTGGGGTAATGTAAAGGGTTAGGGAATAAAGTAAAACGAAATGGTTGAAAATCATAATTTATTATAAATAACTCACTCTATCGTG
This sequence comes from Aethes cnicana, assembly GCA_963971205.1. Taxonomy (NCBI): domain Eukaryota; kingdom Metazoa; phylum Arthropoda; class Insecta; order Lepidoptera; family Tortricidae; genus Aethes; species Aethes cnicana. The sequence continues at coordinate 1,374,491 of OZ020300.1, forward strand.
TCTTCGTGCGGCTGGTTTATGTATGTATTAGTTTATGTATGTTTATCTTTTATATAATTTTTATGTACGTTTATATAAATTTATCCTCTTTTGAAATTATTTGTTATCTTCCTTGTATTTCTGTAGTTTTTTTCTGATATTGATGCACCTACTCATTTTTCTTTCTGTTTGGCCTTATGGTTGACTGGTAGAGAATGCCTTTAGGCATTAAGTCCGCCAATTGTATACATTTTGTATGTGCAATGAAGTTTAAATAAATAAATAAATAAATATACACTTAGAAATTCATTTAAATGTATACCTTATATTATAGCCTATGTTTATTCTAACTTGCGTATGTTTTATTAAATATAACTACTTATAATAGGGATGACGACCGGGTGAAGAAATCGAAATTCTAATTAGTCCGTCAGTTAGGTAATAAAAAAATATTAGACACGTATTTTTTGTTTTATCAAATTAACAAATAATGACTAAGTTAAAACGCATCAAAGTTGGAGAGTGGGAGCTAACCGTCACCGTTAGGTATAAATCGTACCTAACCGTGACGTCACGCGACATTTCAACTCAATATATCTCCGTATAAGTTTGATTACGTGAAAAAAGAAAAAATACGTGTCCAATACTTTTCAATAATCTTCCTGATAGACTAAGGAAAAAAGTTGTCGTCATCCCTATGCTATCGACATTCAGATAGCCTATATGAAATAATATTTTTCAATCGATTTATGCCCCCATGCTAGAGTTTCGTGCCGATTGTCTGGTTTAGTAAATCTCTTATCATCATAGTTTTTTAATGCAATCTTATTCAACGTCTGTGAGTAAAGCTCGTGCCCTCTACTACGAATCGTACGCGTCACACGATATTGTGTAATATCATTATCTACAGACTCCAAAAAGTCGTTTTAGGATATCTCATTTTTCACTACACTCCTTTTTATACCCTTAATTTTCTTAATCTCATCATCATTGATCATGAAAATCAGCGTCTCGAAATCTTCGTCAGCATTTCGAGACAGCAATGCTGAATGAAGACCATTTTGGCAAACTAATGTAATATTTTAACTTTATACTTTATTTTATTTTAAGAATTCAAATTATTTTAAGTTCGATGTAAGCAATATTTTCTGTTCTCTTTATATATGGTTTCCTTTAAATTTTGTAAAAATATCTCATTCTTTATGTTTGCCAAATCTATATTACTCAAAAGCAAATCTCCATATCCATATCTATTGAACCCGCCTTGATGTAAGACATGCTTCAAGTTGTTGCTCATTGGAGCGAAGCAATCGATGTCAGTGTATGTTTTAGTATATCCCAACGCATATACAGGAAAACCTCCGGATACTATCAGAAACGGTTGCTGCCAATCTTCCGAGGTGTTGAAAATGTTCTCAATCATGGTATATGAAGTTTTTCTTTCCACCATTAATGCGGATAAAATCTTTTTATCAGCATTTATCCGTCCAGAATCTTCTAATTCCATGAGAGATAGCAGATAGCTACTGATAATGTTATTCTTCACTCTTTAGACATCATCCCACTTCCAACAAATATTATCACGATTTCTCCATAGTAGTCTTACAATTATTATTATAAGTCCCCAATCCGCACTGGGCCCGCGTGGGGACTATAGCCCAAACCCCGTGATGAGAGGAGGCCTGTGCCCAGCAGTGGGACGCAAATAGGCTGTAGCAGTAGTAGTCTTATAATATCAAAGTTGTAAGAAGAAGTCATCCTGTCTATCGAAAACAGACTTTTTTAATACGAGTATCGAAGAGTGTGAAAGATGAATTTTAAAATCAGAATGTTTTTATTCATGATTTACATTGTAAGTAATGTTGTAATTAATGCTGTTCACATATACGAGGGGCGGGAGGGGCGCCCACATCTCTAGCTATCTCCCACTGCTTCACACGTCGGTCCTGTAATACAATTTTTTCACCCTGGCTACATTTTCATCGGTGACGGCCGAAACTGGTCTTCCGCTACGAGGATCATCTTCCAGGCTCTCACGACCTAACTTAAACTGCTTTGACCAAAACTTTATAACAAATTCGGAAGAACACGAACTGCCAAACACACGTAACATACGCTGTCTGATCTCCGAAGGCGTATTCCCTTCTTTAGTCAAAAACTTAATCACCGCACGCTGCTCGATTTTATCCATTTTCACTTTTTCTACCGACATGTTCGAAACAATTGTAGGAGACAAATAAACGTGATGCAATAAACAAATGAATGTAAAACATTTTGAAAATAGAATAACAAACGAATATAAATCCATACCAGCCAGCATTATTTTATTGAAGTCTCATTTTATACTTTATTAATTAGTACTCTTTTTTGCTGTATTTCATTAATGATTTTTATTTCTTAGAAATATTTGGTGAGGTTCTGTTAGCTAAATGGGTAAAATTATGAGACAGCTTCACCCATTACCTATTTATTATTTATTTATTTAGTGTAAACACCTATTCTTGCTAAATAAGTATATTTATTTTAAACCTTGATGTAATCTAACTAACACGTGGTAGATGAAATAAAACAATTAGATACGTACTAATGCTTCGTATTAGCTATCATTAATGTGTCTACTACTACTACTACTACTATTACTACAGCCTATTTGCGTCCCACTGCTGGGAACAGGCCTCCTCTCACCACGAGAGGGTTTGAGCTATAGTCCCCACGCGGGCCCAGTGCGGATTGGGGACTTCACACACATCTTTGAATTACTTCGCAGTGCGTGCAGGTTTCCTCACGATGTTTTCCTTCACCGAAAAGCTCAGTGGTAAATTCAAATTGAATTTCGCACATAAGTAAACTTAAGAGGTGCGAGCCGGAATCGAACCCCCGACCCTCGGCATGAGAGGCGGTAGGTCGAACCACTAGGCCACCACGGCAAATATTGTATCTACAATTTATTAATCGAAAATAATACAATTGGTGGGTGCGTAGTAACATGATAAATAGGACATGCGGTTTCCGTTCTTACATTTGATAACTACTTATATTGAAAACTCATATACCTCCGATATTTTGCTCTTTGAGTATATTATTATCAACACCACCTCTGAACTAGGATCTCACACCCTCTCCGGATCTCATACCGCTGCCGTCTCCAGATCTCGCGCCGCCGCCGTCTCCAGCTTCGTCCACGCGTTGCTGCCGCCTTCGGATTAGGATCTCGCACCCTCTCCGGATCTCATACCGCTGCCGTCTCCAGATCTCGCGCCGCCGCCGACTCCAGCTTCGTCCACGCGTTGCTGCCGCCTTCGGATTAGGATCTCGCACCCTCTCCGGATCTCATACCGCTGCCGTCTCCAGATCTCGCGCCGCCGCCGTCTCCAGCTTCGTCCACGCGTTGCTGCCGCCTTCGGATTAGGATCTCGCACCCTCTCCGGATCTCATACCGCTGCCGTCTCCAGATCTCGCGCCGCCGCCGACTCCAGCTTCGTCCACGCGTTGCTGCCGCCTTCGGATTAGGATCTCGCACCCTCTCCGGATCTCATACCGCTGCCGTCTCCAGATCTCGCGCCGCCGCCGACTCCAGCTTCGTCCACGCGTTGCTGCCGCCTTCGGATTAGGATCTCGCACCCTCTCCGGATCTCACACCGCTGCCGTCTCCAGATCTCGCGCCGCCGCCGTCTCCAGCTTCGTCCACGCGTTGCTGCCGCCTTCGGATTAGGATCTCGCACCCTCTCCGGATCTCACACCGCTGCCGTCTCCAGATCTCGCGCCGCCGCCGACTCCAGCTTCGTCCACGCGTTGCTGCCGCCTTCGGATTAGGATCTCGCACCCTCTCCGGATCTCATACCGCTGCCGTCTCCAGATCTCGCGCCGCCGCCGACTCCAGCTTCGTCCACGCGTTGCTGCCGCCTTCGGATTAGGATCTCGCACCCTCTCCGGATCTCATACCGCTGCCGTCTCCAGATCTCGCGCCGCCGCCGACTCCAGCTTCGTCCACGCGTTGCTGCCGCCTTCGGATTAGGATCTCGCACCCTCTCCGGATCTCATACCGCTGCCGTCTCCAGATCTCGCGCCGCCGCCGACTCCAGCTTCGTCCACGCGTTGCTGCCGCCTTCTGATTAGGATCTCGCACCGTCTTCGGGCACTTATCAGTCCGGTCGTACGCCCTCTAGTAGAGGACCTATGAACTACGCGCTGAACATAATAGGGATGACGACAGGGTGAAGAAATCGAAATTCCAATTAGTCCGTCAGTCAGGTAATAAAAAAAAATTAGACACGTATTTTATATATATTTTGTTTTATCAAATTAACAAAGAATGACCAAGTTAAAACGCATTAAAGTTGGAGAGTGGGGGCTAACTACGTCACCGTTAGGTATAAATCGTACCTAACCGTGACGTCACGCGACATTTCAACTCAGTATATCTCCGTATAAGTTTGATTACGTGAAAAAAGAAAAAATACGTGTCCAATACTTTTCAATAATCTTCCTGATAGACTAAGGAAAAAAAAGTTGTCGTCATCCCTATTATTCGATAGATAGCCCTCCGCACGGTTTTCGATATAGATGGCGCTCGCACCGCCCTCCGAACACCTCGGTAATACGTCAAGACGGTAACGCCTTCTTGTAGAGGACCTATGAACTACACGCTGAACTTAATTAGTTCATAGATACAACCATAAGCCCGAAAATGATTTCACCCCCCGTCTCCAGATCTCGCACCGCCGCTGTCTTCGGCTCTATCTCTAGAACCGTCTTCGGACACTTGTCAGTCCGGTCGTAGAGATCTTCTACTATCTAAAGTCCCGCGCCTTCACATTTCAAAACGCTCCAACTTTCTTATTATTATTATTTAAAAAGCACCACCAACACGGCTGTCTCAGCACGCACACATGTGTTGAGAGTGTTGGTGGTGCTTTTTAAATACATTGAAGCGTTTTGAAATATGAAGGCGCGGGACTTTAGATAGTAGAAGATCTCTACGCCCTCTAGTAGAGGGCCTATGAACTACTATCTAGCTAAACTTAATATCAAAACACAGCCCTTCGCACGGTTTTCAGTATAGATGGCGCTTTACCTCTACCATCGCGAGAAACCACAAACCGGAAATGAATCGTTACGATGACGCTATGACGCACCCCAACTAGTGATATCATCCTCATACTGCGCTCTGATTGGTTGCTCCACCTCAATGGGGACTATCGTTTCTTTGCTCACCAGTTGGCGCCACTGTTGACTAAGGTCCAGAGGTATAGCTGTCAATGGCGACTTTATACGATCGGCGCCGAAACAAAGTTTTAAATCTTGAATCTCATTAAGTTTATTAATTATAAATAACTATCATCATATCGAGTAGCTATGCCGCAATGTTGCGCAGTTCCGTTTTGTTCGGAATTTTTATTTTTGTTTCAAAGCGTTCACATTCATCGCCAAATAATCCATATTTGCGATAATTTCACGAAGGAATTCACTTTTCAACAGGTTAATTAAAGAAACTATGATTTATATCACGAAGCCCGCCAAAACCAGTGAAAAGTGATTGTTATTGGACCTTACGCGACACTAGCGCCTCTAGTGGCAAATTCACACGCGATAGCCCCCATTGAGCCAGGACACAAATACACTACTGACGAAGTCGCGGGCAGAAGCCAGTAAGAAATAATGAATAGTACATTACTACAGAGGCCGGGAAGGAGGATGTTGCAGGCCGAGTAGTTTTATATACGAGGATAGTTACGAGGCCGACAACTTCCGTTCCCCGCCGATGTATGTATAGTGCTTTTCTCAAACATGCAATGAAATAAATAAATAAAATAATATTTTATATATAACATATTTTGTCTTTTTTACATAAATAAAACTGCGATACCTATATGTAGCAAATATGGTTCATGTTTTTTTTAATAGCTGTATTGGCAGAATGTCACAGCGAACCATACAGTAAATATTGCTTGTAGCTTTTTTAAAATGGCGGAATGCCAAGATGCTGTGTCACAAATGTATCAAATGGAAATTAAAAAAAAGTGAGTTGCCGGCCTAGGCCTGCAACGTTTGTATGAAATTTCATTATAGACCAATTGTCTAGCCGCGCCTGAAACGTGATACTTCCCAGGCTAATAAGAAGAACATAAAACATATCAATATTTCATTGCATGATTGAGAAAAGAATGTTAAAATAGAAATGGTCAACTCACTTTCCCCGGGCTCCGACAGATGTTGTTCTTGCACGTGTCTCATTAACTGTAAAGAAATAATAGAAATAATTGTACATTGTTGTTTGTACTCGAGTCATGGATGTTTAGTATTTATATATGTATGTATTTCTGTATATAAGTATTTATATCGTTGTCTAGCACCCATAGTACAAGCTTTGCTTAGTTTGGGGCTAGGTCAATATGTGTGAAATGTCCCAAGATATTTATTTATTATTTATTTATAATATTTTCACCCAGAACTCCATTTGCAGGTAATTTCCAATTTAGATCGTTCATTTAAAGGCTTGGAACATTTTAAAGGAACGGTTTGAATTTTTTTTTATATCAATGTTATAGGCAAACGAGCGCACAGCCCACCTGATGGTAAGTGGTCACTGCGGCTCATGGACACCGAAATCCTTTGATCCCCTATTAAGAAACCATAGGATCTCAAATGCGTTGCCTACCCTGAGGCCTAGGATAGAATGCCTCTATGCCAGAAATTTCCCCGGCTGCCTTAACCCCCTACCGGAACACGACAGTGCGAGCACTGCTGTTTGGCGGCAGGTTAGCGGGGAAAGACGGTGGTACCTCCCCGGACGGACCTAGCACAAGGCCCTACCACTAGCAAATCTTCCAAGCCGCGATAGCCTGTTTGACCTGCCGCCTCTCATGCAGAGGGTCGGGGGTTCGATTCCGGCTCGCACCTCTAAGTTTACTTATGTGCGAAATTCATCTTGTATGTGCAATGAAGTTTAAATAAATAAATAAATAATAATACCTGTGAATGTGTGCTCCCTCTGAAAGGACATCTCGCACATTGTAAGGTAGTAGCCGAGACACGCGCCCCGCCGCGCGACCTGCCCGTGCCGTCGGTGTGTTCTGACGCCTGAGGATGAATATGAGGATGAGTATTGAGGATGATGAGTACAAATACAATACAATATACTTTATGGAACACCATACATTCAAGGAACAGTACAGACATAATGTAATAGGGATGACGACAGGGTGACGAAATCGAAATTCTAATCCGTCAGTCTGGTAATAAAAAAAATATTAGACACGTATTTTTTGTTTTATCAAATTAACAAAGAATGACTAAGTTAAAACGCATTAAAGTTGGAGAGTGGGGGCTAACTACGTCACCGTTAGGTATAAATCGTACTTAACCGTGACGTCACATGACATTTCAACTCAATATATCTCCGTATAAGTTTGATTATGTGAAAAAAGCCACAATAACAAAGAACGACTAAGTTAAAACGCATTAAAGTTGGAGAGTGGGGGGCTCAGAATCTCATGCTTTTGGAAGTAGGCTTTGCAGCTATCTGTCATCCGGCTCCACACTGACCTCTCGGGCCCGTTACCTTGTGCGCCGTGAGCTCCTTGATGGCGTTGCACTTGAAGCTGCACAGCTTGCACGAGTAGAGGAACAGCTTGAAGCTCTGCTTGACCCCCTATATCATTAGTCTGTTTCTGCTGTGGTACTGGTATAGCATCCGGCTCCACACTGACCTCTCGGGGCCGTTACCTTGTGCGCCGTGAGCTCCTTGATGGCGTTGCACTTGAAGCTGCACAGCTTGCACGAGTAGAGGAACAGCTTGAAGCTCTGCTTGACCCCCTATATCATTAGTTTGTTTCTGCTGTGGTACTGGTATAGCATCCGGCTCCACACTGACCTCTCGGGCCCGTTACCTTGTGCGCCGTGAGCTCCTTGATGGCGTTGCACTTGAAGCTGCACAGCTTGCACGAGTAGAGGAACAGCTTGAAGCTCTGCTTGACCCCCTATATCATTAGTCTGTTTCTGCTGTGGTACTGGTATAGCATCCGGCTCCACACTGACCTCTCGGGCCCGTTACCTTGTGCGCCGTGAGCTCCTTGATGGCGTTGCACTTGAAGCTGCACAGCTTGCACGAGTAGAGGAACAGCTTGAAGCTCTGCTTGACCCCCTATATCATTAGTCTGTTTCTGCTGTGGTACTGGTATAGCATCCGGCTCCACACTGACCTCTCGGGCCCGTTACCTTGTGCGCCGTGAGCTCCTTGATGGCGTTGCACTTGAAGCTGCACAGCTTGCACGAGTAGAGGAACAGCTTGAAGCTCTGCTTGACCCCCTATATCATTAGTCTGTTTCTGCTGTGGTACTGGTATAGCATCCGGCTCCACACTGACCTCTCGGGCCCGTTACCTTGTGCGCCGTGAGCTCCTTGATGGCGTTGCACTTGAAGCTGCACAGCTTGCACGAGTAGAGGAACAGCTTGAAGCTCTGCTTGACCCCCTATATCATTAGTCTGTTTCTGCTGTGGTACTGGTATAGCATCCGGCTCCACACTGACCTCTCGGGCCCGTTACCTTGTGCGCCGTGAGCTCCTTGATGGCGTTGCACTTGAAGCTGCACAGCTTGCACGAGTAGAGGAACAGCTTGAAGCTCTGCTTGACCCCCTATATCATTAGTCTGTTTCTGCTGTGGTACTGGTATAGCATCCGGCTCCACACTGACCTCTCGGGCCCGTTACCTTGTGCGCCGTGAGCTCCTTGATGGCGTTGCACTTGAAGCTGCACAGCTTGCACGAGTAGAGGAACAGCTTGAAGCTCTGCTTGACCCCCTATATCATTAGTCTGTTTCTGCTGTGGTACTGGTATAGCATCCGGCTCCACACTGACCTCTCGGGCCCGTTACCTTGTGCGCCGTGAGCTCCTTGATGGCGTTGCACTTGAAGCTGCACAGCTTGCACGAGTAGAGGAACAGCTTGAAGCTCTGCTTGACCCCCTATATCATTAGTTTGTTTCTGCTGTGGTACTGGTATAGCATCCGGCTCCACACTGACCTCTCGGGCCCGTTACCTTGTGCGCCGTGAGCTCCTTGATGGCGTTGCACTTGAAGCTGCACAGCTTGCACGAGTAGAGGAACAGCTTGAAGCTCTGCTTGACCCCCTATATCATTAGTTTGTTTCTGCTGTGGTACTGGTATAGCATCCGGCTCCACACTGACCTCTCGGGGCCGTTACCTTGTGCGCCGTGAGCTCCTTGATGGCGTTGCACTTGAAGCTGCACAGCTTGCACGAGTAGAGGAACAGCTGGAAGCTCTGCTTGACCCCCTATATCATTAGTTTGTTTCTGCTGTGGTACTGGTATAGCATCCGGCTCCACACTGACCTCTCGGGCCCGTTACCTTGTGCGCCGTGAGCTCCTTGATGGCGTTGCACTTGAAGCTGCACAGCTTGCACGAGTAGAGGAACAGCTGGAAGCTCTGCTTGACCCCCTATATCATTAGTTTGTTTCTGCTGTGGTACTGGTATAGCATCCGGCTCCACACTGACCCCTCGGGGCCGTTACCTTGTGCGCCGTGAGCTCCTTGATGGCGTTGCACTTGAAGCTGCACAGCTTGCACGAGTAGAGGAACAGCTTGAAGCTCTGCTTGACCCCCTATATCATTAGTCTGTTTCTGCTGTGGTACTGGTATAGCATCCGGCTCCACACTGACCTCTCGGGGCCGTTACCTTGTGCGCCGTGAGCTCCTTGATGGCGTTGCACTTGAAGCTGCACAGCTTGCACGAGTAGAGGAACAGCTTGAAGCTCTGCTTGACCCCCTATATCATTAGTCTGTTTCTGCTGTGGTACTGGTATAGCATCCGGCTCCACACTGACCTCTCGGGGCCGTTACCTTGTGCGCCGTGAGCTCCTTGATGGCGTTGCACTTGAAGCTGCACAGCTTGCACGAGTAGAGGAACAGCTTGAAGCTCTGCTTGACCCCCTATATCATTAGTTTGTTTCTGCTGTGGTACTGGTATAGCATCCGGCTCCACACTGACCTCTCGGGGCCGTTACCTTGTGCGCCGTGAGCTCCTTGATGGCGTTGCACTTGAAGCTGCACAGCTTGCACGAGTAGAGGAACAGCTGGAAGCTCTGCTTGACCCCCTATATCATTAGTTTGTTTCTGCTGTGGTACTGGTATAGCATCCGGCTCCACACTGACCTCTCGGGCCCGTTACCTTGTGCGCCGTGAGCTCCTTGATGGCGTTGCACTTGAAGCTGCACAGCTTGCACGAGTAGAGGAACAGCTGGAAGCTCTGCTTGACCCCTATATCATTAGTTTGTTTCTGCTGTGGTACTGGTATAGCATCCGGCTCCACACTGACCCCTCGGGGCCGTTACCTTGTGCGCCGTGAGCTCCTTGATGGCGTTGCACTTGAAGCTGCACAGCTTGCACGAGTAGAGGAACAGCTTGAAGCTCTGCTTGACCCCCTATATCATTAGTCTGTTTCTGCTGTGGTACTGGTATAGCATCCGGCTCCACACTGACCTCTCGGGGCCGTTACCTTGTGCGCCGTGAGCTCCTTGATGGCGTTGCACTTGAAGCTGCACAGCTTGCACGAGTAGAGGAACAGCTTGAAGCTCTGCTTGACCCCCTATATCATTAGTCTGTTTCTGCTGTGGTACTGGTATAGCATCCGGCTCCACACTGACCTCTCGGGGCCCGTTACCTTGTGCGCCGTGAGCTCCTTGATGGCGTTGCACTTGAAGCTGCACAGCTTGCACGAGTAGAGGAACAGCTTGAAGCTCTGCTTGACCCCCTATATCATTAGTCTGTTTCTGCTGTGGTACTGGTATAGCATCCGGCTCCACACTGACCTCTCGGGGCCGTTACCTTGTGCGCCGTGAGCTCCTTGATGGCGTTGCACTTGAAGCTGCACAGCTTGCACGAGTAGAGGAACAGCTTGAAGCTCTGCTTGACCCCCTATATCATTAGTTTGTTTCTGCTGTGGTACTGGTATAGCATCCGGCTCCACACTGACCTCTCGGGCCCGTTACCTTGTGCGCCGTGAGCTCCTTGATGGCGTTGCACTTGAAGCTGCACAGCTTGCACGAGTAGAGGAACAGCTTGAAGCTCTGCTTGACCCCCTATATCATTAGTTTGTTTCTGCTGTGGTACTGGTATAGCATCCGGCTCCACACTGACCTCTCGGGCCCGTTACCTTGTGCG